>JAHPZR010015875.1:0-5000 GCA_019787425.1 Platygyra sinensis | reverse complement strand
GTTGGACCTTACCTTTACGATCCTACCAGCAGATATTATTGGATTCCTGGAAGGCAGCTTTATAAGGCCAGCACTCCTGTACCCCGGATGGTGGTACCACTGTTAAGGTAAAATCGACTAAAATGCTTTGTATTCTGGGGGAGGTGATGCAGGACCGATATTTACTGGAAAAGAGGTTCAATGACTGATAGGGGTAGCTCATGAAGTTGCCGGAACTTTTGAGTCATGCTAGTGTTTGGCTCGGCAATGCAAGGAGAGAGCCTGAATGAACTTTGAAAACAAACGCGACTGTAATATGAAACATTGAACGGGACTGGGGCCTGGCATAGCAAAATTTAATAGCATTATAAGTCCATTGTGGGAAAACCACACACCAAACACGGTGGGGCCAAAAGGCCTAAAAATGGGTCATTTTAGGCTATTTTGGTATTCCTTGTATATTTCTTCACCAAACTTGGCATATGGACTTGCGTTGTGTTCCCAATTGTTTCGACATCGAGACCGACACAAAATCTTAAATGGTGACGTCACAAATCATGACGTCACAAATATCCTTGATATAAAGTTTCCTTTTTCAAGAAAAAAATTATGCTGTTTGAAACACCTTGACGAGAGGAACTTAATTCCGAAAACCATTCCTTGCTATGACAAAAGCTTCGCAAGTTATGGCAAGTTGAAACAAAAATCGTTGTCTGCCCCGGAAACCTGCTGATCCATACTCTTTCTCAGAAATCGAAACCCCTGGCAAACTTTCTCAGCTTTTTTCTAGAGTGGCCAAAAATCGTATGAGTGAAGAATTTTAGTTTTGTGTTTTCTAGCGATATTATAAAAGATTAAGGAATTAATTACGTCACATTTTATGACGTCACAACCACAGCATTGCGGCGTTATCAATCACAAGAAAATCTTTCATAATGAATTTTTTGTGTTACGTTTGTTCTTATCTTCTGGGAAACCTCATCTGCAACATAACTGGAAATAGTGGCACAAAACAACAACTCTAACTTAGAAATGTTCCACACGGAGGGGGGGGGGGGGGGGACTTTTTTCCCGGGAAAACTCACTCCAAACTTTGTAAAGCCACATCTCAGCTAGTTTTTGTGATATGGACAAACGGTTTGCGGCTCTCAACTTGATAATTACTTTCGAACACAGGCAAAAACTTTTCCAATTTAGTAAACTGAATTTACAAGTTTTGTTTGACGTCATTAATCTGGACGTCATAACTTGAATTTTTCTGTCACATTTAAACTCAAAATGATTGGGTTGATGTCCTATACCTCCTTGCCAAGTTTCGTAAACAAATTCTCAAAATTCACAAAATTATTCCCATTTTAGGGGTGGTTTGGCCGGCCACCGTGAACATATGACTTAACGCGACGATCATTTATGTGTAGTACATATTTGTATGCAGGATTTGCTTATTATAGGCGTCAAATTTAAATCCAAATTTTCGCATTCTATTTTAGTGATAACTTTCTATGTTAGTCCTGAAATTTACTTAACGTTTTTCTCTTTATGTATCTTCAAACTTTCAATAAAATTGAAAATCCTTTCAAAATAAAAAAGAATGGAGAAGCTATGGCGTTATAATGGGTATCAAGCCTTAAATGGAAAGTCGCCTAGAAGGATACAGAGGATGGAGGGTAATATCGAGGATTCATTCCCCACACATCAGGGCCTCTTGACCAAGGATAATTTCCCAATAACTCTTCCTTTTTATTTCCTCTCAAAGCCTGATAGAGATGCTGTCATGTGGTTGAACGCCTTCAATGCGTCGATTCATTACGTGTATTTTGGCACGAATCAGGCGGCAGTTGCCGAAGCAACTCCGATGTCACCCGAGTACAGGGAGAAAATCACCAGCAATGGTAATGTGCATTACCTTCGGGGAAGTCTTGAACCAGGCTTCACCTATTACTGGAGAGTGGATGCTGAAATCGACGATGAAACCACTTACAAAGGAGACGTGTGGTCATTTCAAACGGAGTGGCAAGGAACTATGGACAACAGAGAAAACGAAGAAATATTGTTTTGAACTAAACATTGACGTCCTTAATGTTGTATGACAATCTTAATTAGGGGCCGGTCATTATTTATCTCCTGAAGGGGGGTGGGAGTAGGGGTGAAGGGCGGAGAATTTTGGGGGATCATTGAATTTTTAGTATGACAGAAGGGGGGATCAGTCGTAACTGAGAGCCCAGTTGAGGAATGGGCAATGTCTAGCGTGCGTCCATCCACTTCGGGATGATAGTTGGGAGAGCACGAAGGTTGCGTAAGAGATACTCGAGGCGAAGCCGAGAGCATCTCAAGCTACCTAAGTGCTCTCCCAACTATCCAAGTGTATACCGAGTTAGATGGACGCACACTAGACATTGTCCATTGCTTTTATAACATAGCAAGACTTTTTTTCACGCTGAAAAGTCGCTTTTTCTACACTGATCAAATTGCAAATTCTGCACGTGCACGTGTTATTTTCACCGGTAGCACTTTCGCTTTGTTGATCTTTCGACGCTTCCTCCTGGACTCTACCGATGTTTCTGCAACCATTTCAGACACGTTTTCTAAATCTTCAAAGCCGTCGAGAAACCACAACTCAAATGTTGGATAATACTAGCCATAAGTAGCAGCTAAAGTTAAGTTTTACTCGAAAAAAGTTGCGAGAAAAAACTTTTGCTGGCAATAAGAAATTTCACCGACAATGACGTCAGCCTGAACCATCTCTATGAACCATCCATTTTTTTCAATAAAAAAATTAGCCAATCAGAGCGTGCGCTAGCATGTAGCTATGTTATAAAAGGGTATCACTAAATGCCACATGCCCATAGAGACTTGATGGACGGCTATTTGGCACTTGGGCTCTAGCTAAAAAAGTAACTTTACAGTTTCCAAGCACTTGTGATGGCTAGCTGTTGGTTTGTCAACTGAAATCAATCATAAGGTTCTCAGTAGAAGGGCGGAATTCTACCCACTGTTAATTAAATCAAATGTAGCCACATCCGCTGTTACGACCTTGTTACGGTCATTATAATACATAATAATACGTTATAATACATTAAGACTTGCCGAATGAATGAATGACCGTTCCCTTGTATGATTGTATCATAAACTTCTAACAGTGACGAGGACAATCTGTTTTCTATATAAGTAATTTATACTGCGATAAAAGAATACGGTTGTGTCACTTTCTTTGCTAAACTAAAATAAATCATTAATGAAACTTTCACGAGCTTTTCAAGAATGGCTTAATCTAATTTATACAATTTTTTTGGCCTCGGTCGGTTAGCGGACCGATAGACGTTTTCCAGAGCTGCGCGATAAAATTTTGTCTCTGTTCAAGTTAAAAAGCTGTTCACTAGTCAGGAATGATTATTCCACATGTTGCCATCTTGAATATTTGCTTGTAACTTTTAATCGTTTCGTGAAATGTGTAGAACTACCTAAGAAAATTAAAAGACTGATCAAACAATGTTGGATTTCATATAGAGAAGACACCTCCTACGTGCAGTTTCGCTTAAATCCTAAACCAAAAAGAAACTCCTTTTTTTTTCTCCCCACAGGTTTGACCAAATTTGACAATATATATCTCTTAGCTTAGACAAAAGAATTGTGTATGTTTAGTCTTGGTAATCATACGGTTTCAAGTTCAATCTGGAATTAATTTGAACGAGTGAGCTTTTCAAAAAGCGGCTAAAGCGGTTCGTACAATTTCAGCTTTTTTAAAAACTCACAAGTGCAAATTAATTCCAAATTGAACGAGAAAAATCGTATGCTTCATGATTACTTATTAATAATATAAGCATGAAAAAATCTCCCTGGGGAGAAGTGTCGAGGATCTTCCTTGAAACCATTTTTTTCGTTCGAGAAAACTGTCTTTCAAAGTTTCTGCACAAATTATTCAATATCATTTTAATTCAGATATCGTTGGCTTAGAAAATTTCCTATTTTCTAATTCCAGAATAATTACGATGTGTAATTTTCACTGGTGTTACACTTACACTGTACTGCTCTGAGCCAACCAGAATCGAGTATTTTTTCAAGGATATTATTACGGAAGTACCTCCAAGGAAAACCGTGAGTTTGTTTTCATAAGCTTCCCCGGCGCATTTGAGGACAAACAGAAGGGAAAATTATTTGGGACAAGGACCAGCTGATAATTCCCAAAGATTTAACCACAAAGTGTTATATGATTACCTTACCAAAACTGCAGGCGACAAAGCAGAGCGCAATTTAAATTAATCAAAATTAACTAAGACGCAGTTTCCCACGTTACTCGTTGAAACTTCGAAGTTTTACTTCCAAATGTACTATTCGAATGATGGAGAGCTACATAGAAAGTTTAGATTAATTACTCAGTTGTGTACTCCACTCATTTTCAGAAGTCTCGTTATAAAGCTGAAAGTAGAACAACTCGACGTTTTTTGCCTGCTCGGACAAAGGTACATCCGACAATTATTACCTGGGTAATAATTACGTACATACTCACAACAAAATAGTGGAGCACTGATTTGGAGGATATATTTCACTCATTTTGTAAGCTTTAATTTGATATAGGGGTTTAGTTACCTACCGCTCTAACCAGACGAGCTACATCGCTTGGACGCGAGACACCCCTAAAGGTATACGGTAACCTTAAGAGCGTGACCGGTAGTTTGCCTACTTATAAGATAGCTAAAGGTTCATCCGCTAGGCCAACTTTTGCTTCTTCACTCATTGACGTATTTTCATTTGTTCTTCGTTGTTTTCGCTTTTTCGAACAGGTCCACGGAGTTTTCCGTGGTCAGTGTTTACTTGTAACTCAGGAGAATTACAGATAATGCGAAAAATGCCTGGTAATCAGAATAACATTGACAATACTGATCAACCGACTAGCCAATTCGTGGTACTTGCAGACGCACAGGTTATATCCCCGCGAAAGTCATCTCGGTTTATTGCATACATGTTATAGTCAATCAAGAAGAAACTTTTACTCTCGGCCATAACGTAAAACCTCCATGTTA
>JAHPZR010015874.1:0-14290 GCA_019787425.1 Platygyra sinensis | reverse complement strand
CAGCTGCAGGTTTCTATAGAAGGGATTCAAGACATGCAAGGGAGTCCGGGAAAATTCTGAAGAGCCAGCTTGTTATAGTGCCGCACTTATTTTATAATTTAGGGGGTTCGTCCGAACACCCTCCCACCCGAGATCTGCCCCGGGGTATTTAAAATGCTTTTCTGCCTCAGTTGCCTGAAACATTTTGATTCGTCTTTAGAATGCGAGCACCTCATTCGTCACATGCTGGTCCGTGACGTGGCAAAGAGGTACACCATGATACAGATAATGAACCACAAGTGGATAAACGAGATGGCTGAGGAAGACAAGGCGAGCGCACCCGTCACCGACGCGCTGCCTGATTCAAACTTCAGTGAAGAAGTGTTGACGATGATGCTTGCCAGAGGAATCGATCAAGAAAAGACCATTCAGGTGTTGATTTTCGGTCTAATAATTATTTTCGACTCTTGTGAATCAAATACGATATTTGTGAAGATTTGAAGATGTTTTTCTCACCTTAAGGTTGTGCATGATGTTTTTGATGGGTAATACCTTGTTCAAGAATTTTGTTAACGCAATAAGATGACCTAGACAGTTAAAAGCACTTGCTCGATTTTTCTTCCCATGGCTTTCTATCTAGACGGGTAGGCAGAGCGGTCAAAAATTACGTATGGGAATCTGATGGCAAATAACTTTTTCCACAACTGAATTTTACGCAATTTATGAATCGCAACGTTAAAGTACTAAAAAAGTAGATGATTGTATTCACCAAGTGTGAAGAATGTTGGTTGGATAGAAGACGCACAGTTTATTTTTCTGTTTTTTTTTTCATACATTTGTCTGTAATATTTTCCCGCGCCGTCCCTTCTGCCCTTGCAAATTTACAGACAAATGTATGGAAAATTTGAAAAATTAATTGAGCGCGCTCTAGCCAAGCTGCATCCTTCAAACTTGGTGAATACAATCTTCTGCTCAGTATTTTAACGTTGCGATTCATAAATTGAGTAAGAAATTCAATTTTGGAAAAAGTTATTTGCTATCGGATTCTCATACAAACACTGTAATTTCTGACCGCTTTGCCTACCCATCAAGATGGCGCCGAAAACCGTGATAAGGTCTATTTTGTTAGCAGTCATGTATTCGTTCCTTCTTCCCACTTGTCGCTGGGTCTCGAGGTGGAAGAGGACTGCGCGATGAACCTAAAGAAGGTCTTTGTAGGAGGCTATTGAATGTATAGTCATAGTATTGTCTTTATTGTCCTTTGCAGTCTCTCCGTCAAAAAGACTACGACCAGTTTGCTGGGATATATTACACACTCTTGGAAAAGGTCAAGAAATCTGCCAGCACATCTCACGACCCATGCGCCAATATTACTTCCACACCGGGTACCTCTGCTGATTCAGAGATGATGGAGACGGATGTGGAAGGGACTGGTTCTGAGAAGCCATCAATGACAGTACCTACTGTGCAGGTGACTCCTGACTCACCTACAAGGCGAGTCAAACCCCTGCAGGACCAGTGGGATCTGACCCAAGAGGGAGACGAGGAAGATGACAAGATGCCGGACGACATCCTTCCAAGCTTGAAGTCTTACCTTGAAAAGCGCCGGCACACCCTCACTGCAGTGGACCCTTTGATGGAGATATCACCAGAGCTCCGAGAGGTGTTCTCACAGCAGTTCGTTCAACGGCCGATAAGTCCCCTGGGTCAGGCTACCGAGGATGCATTCTCTGGAGCTGCTCTAGGATTGAACCCCAATCTTCCTCCGTATTCCCCCACGTTGGACCTCTCGCTGGCCTATAAGGAACAAATTCTGCAGGTGCCTACGGTGTTTCAACTGAGACCGCCCATGGACAGAAGAGCTTCCGATGGACCGACGAGTTTAGCAGCTGGTATCGCTCAGTTCCATGCGCTTCGTGCTATGGCCGGGTATGCAGACGACAGTCAGGGTAACACCGGCTCGCTGAGTGGCTCGCCGTTAAACAGTTGCAATCCTATTGCAAGTCAGTCACCCTTTTCAGTGTCACCAGGACCCTCGAGCCCGCAAATAAGCGAAGGAGCAAATGACAGCGGGTCGGATCAAGAGCCTGACCAGGACGCCATTGCGCGTTACATGGCTCTCCGTGGATCGCGGCAGCGTCACACGTCACCGAATGAAATGCCAGACGAGCTACAACTTCGTCTACTGCAGGTACCGCCGAAAGCAAGAAGGACTGTGTTTCCTCCTGGAAGAGGAGCTGCAGGGCGAGAAGGATCATTCATCCCTACCCCAACAGGAATGCGATACAACACGTCAAGGCGAGCCTCGGACGGAGCGGCGTCGGTGCTTGCTTACAAGCAGCATTTAGAGCGCATCGGTGGCAGCGGATCCAAACGGAACAGCCTTCGGGAGTTACAAGAGGAATGTTTGCAACTGCAGCAGCAGTATGGCCGAGTAGCTGAAGCAGAACAACAGCGAAGGCAACAGGAGCAGCATGTACAACACTTGCAACAGCAGTTTTACAGCAGACGGGCGTCAGACGGAGCCGACTCGTTAGCTGCCACGCTAGCACAGTTCCAGCAACAGTACACGCCCGCTCACACAAGCCAGGAGTTGGACCTGGAAGGTCAAAGATCGGATGTGGAAGATTTAGAGGAAACTCACACCCAGCCGTCGATGGAGCACCAAGATGTCCTTCATCAGGAGATGCAGCGCTTAAATATTGAACATTGTGCGCCATCTCCGTTTGACTCTGGCGGCATTATCCACTCATCTTCTGGAGGAATCGGTCCGGACGGGGCCGCTCTGTCCTCTCTCGCGTCAAACCTCGCGTCAAACTCACCAAGAAACAGCCTTGTTATCGAGGATTCGTCGCCTGTTTCTACCACAGACACGTCGAACTTTCTGTCTCAGAATATTTTATCATCGCACGCAAACACGCCCTCGTATTTACCCGAGGGCGGCGTATTGTCTTCCCCAGTTCCCTCCCCACCGCCGTCTCCTCTCATATCCGCGGTACCTCTAAGTCAGCGGTACCCCGTACCTAACATCACCACCGCTACGAGAACGTCATCGAACGGAAGCTTAGTGGAAACTGGGCCGGAAACGGGCAATCTGCCGCAAATACCTGCCAATATACCGGGCGTTATGATGGGAAATGCAATCATAAACGAAAATGATCTCGAAGAATTGACGAGAGCTAGATGGGGACTGGGTGCGGGAACGCTCCCGCTAAGTCCGGCAACGCTTCTTGGGACGTTCGGGACAAATCCCGCGGCCGCGCTTCTCGCGGGTAACGTTGGTCAAAGGTCCCCCGTTCATCACCGTCGACATCACACGGTAGCGTCCGCGCAGGATGCGTGGAATTCCATGGACTTGCTGAGAAGAGCGACGGCGAATAACGTCTTGTCGCAAAACCACGCCAGAGATATGTTAAACAACAATATCAATTTGGAAGAAGGGCTTGGGGTAAGGGACGGTCTATTGTATAGAACTCTTTCTCCCAACGGCACGATCGATCAGGACTCTTTTCTCAAATCTCCAAATAAAGGAGACGTGGCACCAGACTTAACCCAAACCAACACGCTACGCATGGCGTTCTCTGTTAATATGACTTCTCACAAATGTATCCCCGATATTATCAGTGAAATAAGGAGATCGCTAGATCAGAGATCCGCCAATATTGCGTACGAACAGTTGGATCAAACATTCACCCTTAAACAGGGGGGTGTGTGCGCTGAAATTGAGGTGTGCCCGCTCCAGGGAAATCTCAACGGACTACGCGTGCGACGTGTCAGCGGCAACCCGTGGCAGTACAAGAGACTCTGTAATGAGGTACTGACCGGAATGAATTTGTGATTGAAGCAGAGCAGAGTGGATTGAATCAAGAAATTCTTTTTGGCTTATAGATGAAAATTGCGTGACAGTTGTGCTAGCGTGACTTTATGCATCTCTCACTTGCGTGACATCAGCTTAGTAGTTGCTTCGTTATGTGAATTCCCTTGTCTAGTCTTGGTTTTAGAGAGCAAAGGTTATTCCTAAACTAGGAAGAAAAGCGTGTTAGAATCGTGAGTATTCCTTCCTCTTAGTCGTTTTGCTTCGTGAATTGCCCAAATTGGTTTAAGAAAATCCGGAGAGTACAGTTTCAATTTTCGTTGTGCAGGTTGCCAGAATCTTAATGTTCACAATGTGAATGTGGCAGTTCTGTTGTGGTGAAGTACTCATGAAGTGAAAAGGTTCTTTTATTGTACCAAAGATGAATTATATTTCCGTCCAAAAACATTCAAAGGTGTTTTCACATTTTCACGTCAAAATGTCGGAATTGTAGCGTAGATTACGAGCGTTTGCTTCTATTTTGCAAAATTTGACGTTCACGACATTTCACCTTTATTGTTTTCGCTCACTCCACTTCTAAATATGATGGAATTTTCCAAAAGTGTAGCATTCTTCAGAAATCTAATGTAATCTGACTTTGATTTAATCGCACGCACAAACCTGAGCGAAAGTTTGAGTTGGCTCCTAAGAGGGCGATCACTCAAATTACGAAGTGGAGAAGCTGCGGGAAGTCACACGGCAAATATTCGGCGGTTTCGTATCTTCTCGTGGTTGTTCTTGCGATTAAACTCGAGGCTTGGAAGGTCTGTGCAGTGTATAGATATTTGTACAGTAATGAAATCTCTTGCTTGCCCAAGTAAAATAATGTAATATATTTTCCCCCGAAGAAGTATGACCGAGGTAAAGAATTGTATCTCTCAACTATAGAATCTTTGTACAGTAAAGAGTATCGATGTGTCTCCATAGTCTTGTTTAATGATTATTTTAGGTTCCGACTTCACTACGCTGGAGGAATTTGAAGAGAGCGGTTTCACTCTGAAAATGCATCAAATGTTTTCTGTCCACACTACACTGAAGAAATTTGAAATCGTAACAGCCAGCAGTCAGTTTGGATTTGTATTTGAAGAAAACTTAAGCAGGGAAATCACGTGATTGTGGTGATGTAATCGATTTCAAAAAGCTCCGTGTTTAAATTTTTTCTCGTCCATCTAAAGCTCAAAGCCGGTGTCTTCAACTTCCTCCGGTTTGAAGAGCGTTTCCTTAAAGCTGCGTTTTCGTGACGGATTAGTGTGGACGGTAGGCCTAACCGTAGAAATAAAGCTGCGTTTTTAAATTTCTAAGGCGTGGTCTGGACAGATGACCGCAATTCTGGCCCTGGCTGCAAACTCGTTCCCAGAGTCTGCAATCCTTTTGCTTAGAGGCATGAAAAAACCGAAAGGTGAGCCCGCAGTAATCACAGAGGTTGCTTTATAAACTACTATAGCGCTTGGACGCATGCGCAAAATCAAGTTTGACCAAGTGTTCGGTCACTGCTGATCCTTAAAACACGGGTTTACCTTACGATTATTTATTACAAAACTTTGATCAAAGACCGGGCGCACCGATTGGTTGCGAAGTTGTTTTGCCTGAGTAACTGAATATGCAACCAAGGCTGGCACATTTTGTCTTTATTTCTATGACCAGAACTACATAAGCTCTTAAATCAGATGAAGTTTGCCACAAATTAAAAAGTAAATTAACTTCTCATTTTTCGGGGGGCACAGAAATAGCGCGCCTGAAATTTGAATTTTCAGGATATAGCAGGCCGGAAAACACTGCTGTCCTACTGCCGTCAATGTTTGTTAACGGGAAAGGCACCGGAGTCGAGAACCTTTTGACGCCGGAGACGGCATTGAATATTCACGAAAAGGGATTTATAATGCCAAAAACCGTATCAGGTTATAGAAAGTGGAAAATATTAAAGATTTTGTGTCTCCAAGTTTTAATTTGACGCCGAAAATGGGTTGCCCGTGTCCTCAATAACTATCTTCACAGGACACTAATTATAACCCAAATCTTTTCACGCGGCTCGCGCGAATGAAACGTCAAGCACTTGAATACAACGAGTAGAATACTCAGCCAGGAGCTGCAGTTTTAAACAACCGGACACCCAAAACGGCTAGAAATCGAGCCTATACTTTGTTATACGAGGGAAAAAGATTTCTTAGAAGACATTCAGCTACATACCGTAGGGAAAGGAGTCTGCAATGCCCTACATTGTGGCCAGCGTCGTCGAAAGTTTGTAGACATCCTATTGATTGTAGAAATCGTTGTTTTTGATTTGGCAAAATCTGAGCTTATAGTTCATAACTGTGAAAAGTATGTTTCTTCATATTTTACTTGCAAAATAGGGACTAAAAAATCTTTAAGCCGACCAAAAAGTAAACCTTTTAAATTAAAAACACGCGCGAGCAGGGAAACTGACTCCCTTGACAAGACACCTGTGGGCTGACCTTTGGTCACGAGACTAACACAAGACAACCTAAAAATAACAGTTGAAACAATTTTCTTTTCCCACTACTTGTCTAGTTTTGGTTTCAGAGAGGGAAGGTAATTCCTGTAATAGGAAAACCAGCTTGGATAGAATCGTGAGTATTCTTTTTTACTTGGCCGTTTTGCTTTCTGAATGGCGCGAATGAGTACAGTTTCAACTTTCCTTGGGCAGGTTGCTTTAATCCTAACGTTCCCAGTGTGAATGTAGGCATTTGTAGCTCTTTCTAGGGTGTCGTGAAGTATTCACGAAGTGACAGGGTTCTTTTGTTTTGCCGAAGAAGAATTATATCTCCCTCCATAAACATCATTTAAAGGTGATTCCTCTTTGTAATTTTCTTCATTTTACTCGTCAAAATTTCGAAGTTGTAGCGTACATTAATTATGCATTTGGTAGCATGCTTCATAGGGTTATTTTTGTGACTGCAAGAGAAGCAATGTTTCGGAACTAACGTAATACGAAAAGGAAACTTGCCTTGTTCAAAATCACATCGAAATTATTAACAATAACATTCCACCAAAGCGGAGCAATTCAAATCGGTTTCTGGGAGATTTAGAGGCATAACGAAACCTGTGAGCTTAATATGTCACGGCTTAAGCTCTTGGCGGAAGAGAATGGTTAATTACAAACTTGCATGAGACTAAAATTATCTTTTATACCTTAATATTAATGTGCACTTTATTTGAAGGAACCAACCTCTCCATTGATACGAAAACAAATCATTAAAATTCCTCTACCGATGGACCTGTCTGATTCTTGCCGGAAGTCGCCTGACTCTTGAAGTCATAAAGTAGATATGACATGCCGTAACGCTCGGTTGAAAAGTGGGAAAGTAGGACCAAATCCAATTTTTATTTCTGTCCAATCTTTCTTGTCTTTTGACTTTGACTTCGTATTTTGCGACTATATAAACAGTTGCGAAGTTTTGGTTTTATTTTGCAAAATTTTACTTTTATGACAGTTTCACCTTTATTGTTTCCCATGTAATGCAATGATGTCAGAAATGCTATTAGAAAATTATTAGCATCGAGCATATGGCTATTGCTGTTTTCTCAGAGGAGAAAAAACATTCTTGATGACATAGCGGGTTCGACGTATTTAGCTATTATTGAATGAGGCTGAGTAGGATATGAAGGATTCTGCAGATCAAGGAGGGTGTTATCCACAGAGGTCGAAGGCCGAAGTGGATAACACCCTCCGAGATCTGCAGAATTCTTCATATCCTACGAAAACCGCTTTACGCTTTATTATTCATTCAAAATATTTCCCGGTTCTTACCACCGTTTTCGTTGATACGCGACTTTGGAAAACAAAACACCCGCGGAAACGTTTCCAAAATTTCCGTCAGTCTTGTGTGTTAACGACAGATCGGATCGAAATCCACCAATCACGGTCACTTGTGTGACCTTCAGACCTTCTTTACGTCATGCTAGCGGGCTGTGATTGGTGGATTTCGATCCGATCTGTCGATAACATGTATGATTGACGGAAATTTTGGAAAACGTTTCCGCGGGTGTTTTTGTTTTCAAAAGTCGCGTATCAACGAAAACGGTGGTAAAGGAGTTTCGCCATTTCACTCTTTGTTTTCCCGCTCACCAAACATAAGACAACTTCGTCCCCAGGTTTTCTGGTCAACGGTTCAATAATCTGCAGCAAGCTGCACTTTTGACGTCATTTTGACGTCATCGGTTCAATAATTCGCAGCGGGCTGCACTTTTGACGTCATTGATTAAATGTTTGGTCAACAGCAGCTGGTTAAGTTGAGTTATGCGTGTGGTTTTAACCAATCAGAAACAGGGAAAAATTTTGATTGAATAATAAATATGTTTATACCATGCCATAGAAACTACAGCCAATCAGAATACAGAAAGCTGTTATACAGATAAACAATGGCTTTCATTTGTGGCGAAAATATGCTCGAATAGTTAACGATTTTTCACCGAAGTGGAGGTAAATATCCACCACTTTCACCAACACTAAGGTGAATAATAATTGTTTTAGTATATACCACACAAGCTGAATAACTAGCGGCCCAAAGAGTAACTTTATTTGTGACAATATGCCGACAAAAGCCATTTTGTTTTTCTTCAGCTGCTCGGAGGTGAATAGGACTTGGCTAATCACCTCCGAGCTACCCAATCAGCGCGCGCGAAAAGCACTATTCACTAGTGTGGTATATACTTAGAACAGATAATGTCAAAGGACAAATCATGCAGTGCAAATTTTAGCGCCAAATAGAGGCTTTTGTTTTTATTGTCCTTCAAATTCTTTTCGCAACACGCGCAGTTTGGAAAATTGGGGAATATCGTTGGACATTCTACAGTTTTAGCTGGAACATATGCGGTCATGTGATGCGTTTAGACCAATCGCACTTTAGCGAAAGTATTTGATAGATAGATTATAATCAACGACATTACACTTAACCTTCCATCATGCAACCCTTTTTCGTTCTATAACCATGGAATATGCCACTCGTCACTCTTATTTTCTTGGCCTACACACTCACCTGAAGGCTCGTGTGTATACGGAGAGATCACAAGTGACTCGTTGGATATTCCATGGTAAGTAGTACTCATCATCTACTTATTAACCAACAGTGAGGCCTTTAAGGGAAAATCGCAAACAAAAACCACGCCTTATTGACCAAGCGATAGCGAGGCTAATAAGTCAAGATTGAGGTTTAAGATGTTTACCGGAAAGACCCGAACGAACGAGGTTAATAAGTAGTTTATTATACGGCTTTTTGATCTGACCTTGCAGGTCCGTAATCGTGGCCCGTGGGCTTTACGGGAGAATAACGCCCTACAGTTAACCAATCACAACGGTTGTTAGATCGGCTACAAACACAAGCCATGTAATTTATATATCTTTTTTTGTATTACAGACAACTGAGATTTACTTTCTTAAAAATGAAGGAAATTATTGTTTTGACTACAATCTTCATTCTGTTACCGCTGCGCGTGAGTGGCACCAGCTTCTATGCCGATGCAAAAAAACGGCGACGACTCAAATGACGGGAAGAGCATTTCCTCTGCATTCGCAAGCATCAAGCGTTGCATCGACGCACTGACAAACCCTGGTGACGAGTGTCTCATTCGCAGTGGTCGCTACCATCAATCAGAATTCCAGATATCTGGTAAACACGGCACTGCTAAACAACCCATGCTCATTCGCGGCTATCAGAACGAGATTCCAGTTATCGATGGAACTATCTCGCTGACACCTGAAGCTGGTTGGGAACTTGGAGAAAATGGGATTTACAGTGCCAAGATAGACCAGGGATATCTGGCAGTTGTTCGTGGATGGTGAGATGATGACCAACGCTCGATGGCCAGATTCTCTGTGGTCGGACAAAACTATTTTCTTGAACAAATACTGGGGAAAGTCTGCTAAGAATTCCAGGCGCGGAAAAATGGTCGATAATGGCGAGCAGGACCTGGCTGGAAGTGGGTTGAATGCGACAGGAGCGATGGCTATTCTAACATCGGTAGCTTCAATACATTCACTGCTATCGTAAAAAGTCACAGGACCGGGCAGAACTTTTTCAAATATGACGACACGTTTGGTGACATCTGCTTCAAGCCGCTCCAGAATCAGTATTTCTTGGAAGACAAACTAGAATTTCTGAATAAAGCTGGTGAATGGTTTTACGACAAGAATACAAAAACTGTTTATGTGAAAACACTGGATGGAAAAGACTCCCGAAGGAAGGATACGTGGAAAGGTAAGCAAAGGCAACCACTGTTTTTCTTAAGCGGTTTCTCACTCTCTTCTTGTTAAAGCGCCTTGGCCTCATGGTTAGAGCGCCAGACTACGGATCGAGCGCTCCGGGTTCGAGTCCAACTCGCGGATGTTGCGTACTTGGGCAAGACACTTCACTCTCACGGTGCCTCTCTCCAGCCAAGTGTATAAATGGGTACCAGTAAAGTTAATGCTGGCGGGGGAGCGGGGAACCCTGCGATGGATTCCAGGGGGGGAATAGAAATACTGCTAGTCATCACTACAGGGAAAGATAAGTTCCGGCTGTTATGCAGAATTTACCGTACCTACCTAAGCATTTCCCAGCCTTTTCAAGGCTAATCTACCCTTATTTAAACTAAGCTTAGCAACTTGAGTAAAAACAGCAAACAAAGTGCGGTTATAAACATAACGAGACAACGCATGTTGTAAAAACTTTCATTTATGAACTTGACGTTTCGTATGCTCCAACATACATCTTCAGAAGTAACGGTTACCAAAACTACAATTAAATTTAAACGCGAAGACTAATACCAAATAAGGAAAGTAATGACAATGAAAAAGTAAATGAAAATGAACAGACCTAGTTAAGTCTGCTGGAAAAATATAAATGGCTAGTAGAGAAGAAGTTTCTCACTGCCAATATTTTCATTAAGCGCTGGTTTTACAACATGCGTTGTCTCGTTATGTTTATAACCGCAGTTTGTTTGCTATTTTTACTCAAGTTGAAATGGCCGAAGAATAAGAGTGTCTACGATTTTGTTTAAGCTTGGCAAATTAAAAACTAAAATGGAAAAGTCTTATGAAACCGTATACTCTCCAACGACTCCAATTGCGCCAAAGCGCCAAATCTACTGGCAACATAAAGTAAATAATTTGTTTCTGGCGACACGATAATTTCAACAACTGTTTGATTGGTGAGTTTCTTCACTGGGAACAGAAGGTGTTACGTTGCAGTCAAATATTACTTCAGACACCTGCACCGCAAATGGTTGGCACATGAGAAGATTGTATCGGCGCTCAGTTTACTTGCATAATCTCAAAAAGACAACTCACCTCCGACCAATTCAGTTACGCAATTTTTTGCTCAGTACACATCAGTTATTGAGCTCTAACTCTTTTCTGATTGGCCGAAACTCGAAATCAGCGCCCGTGACGTCATAACTGCAGATTATAAACAATTATTGAATGAGGTTTTTGGGATATCCAGAATAATCAAGGTCGATGTAGGGGTTATCAGCCGAAGCCGAAGGCTGAGGCTGATAACCTTACCGAGACCTTGATTATTCTGGATATCAAAGAAACCGAATCTAATAATTGTTTTATTATACGCATTGAACGCAAAAACTTGGAAGTCATGTTTCTGCTTCTTCACTGACGGCAACAACGATCGCGCGAAGTTGACATGATTACCCTTGGAAATCATGCTTTGCGGTCATACATGACATGATAACCCGTGACCTTAGTGTCCTTGACATGATAATTGTATAATCTGCAGTTATGACGTCACGGGCGCTGATTTCGAAAATTCACTGTAGGCTTGCGGCCAATCAGAAATGAGTTAGAGAGTTGAATGTATAATAATACAATAATAATGTCAAGGACACTCAAGGTCACGGGTAATCATGTCATGTATGACCGCAGTGCATGATTTCTGAAGGTAACCATGTCAAGTTCGCGCGCTTTGTGTTGCTTTCCGTCAGTGAAGAAGCAAAAGCATGGCTTCCATTTATTT
Organism: Platygyra sinensis; assembly: GCA_019787425.1. Lineage (NCBI taxonomy): Eukaryota > Metazoa > Cnidaria > Anthozoa > Scleractinia > Merulinidae > Platygyra > Platygyra sinensis. The sequence goes on along the minus strand of JAHPZR010015874.1, from coordinate 2,494 downwards.
TTTCGTTCAATGTATAATTAACAATTATTCCATGAGCGCGCGTTGGATATGAGATGATAGATAGCTAACGAGGTGCGTAGCGCCGAGTTGGCTATTATCATCTCATATCCAACAAGCGCGAGTGGAATAATTGTTTTTATTAAAAACGCCCCTAAAATATAGAAAGCTAGACTACAATAAAAACAAAAGGCCCAAAAAATCACGCATACACTCGCCATTTTTATAGATCATGGTATAATAGCTCATATACCCATGATGGCTAAGCCAATGAAAACTCACGAATTTTCATTATCCAATGATCCAGTTTATAATAAATAAAATAATATTAGATTCGGTTTTTGGTGATATCCAGAATAATAAAGGTCTCGGTAAGAGTTACCTTACCTCGACCTTGATTATTCTGGATATCACAAAAACCTCATCCAATAATTGTTTTTAATTTATTATTGTTATAATCGTTTCATCTTTACAGGTACAGACGTACGCTTTCAATATTTCCAATTGTCAGTATCTGCATTTCAAACAGTTGACTTTCTTTGGCACCACCTTAAAAGCACAGCCAAACGATAGACAAGATGTGATAGATGGCCTCTCTTTCCACTCGATCAATTTTAACTTTCCATCTTATTCCCAACGCATGCTTGGTGATACTGCTCCACCACTGTGGACAGTAATCCAGCCAAACCTCAATAACAGCTTCCAGTTAATAAACAGCACTTTCTTTGGAACCGACGGGTTGGCGCTGGAGTATCAGGGAAACGGGGTGCTGATACAGAACAATCTCTTTGAGTACAACGATTGGTCTGTTGCCCTGATGCAAAGACCGAATGGTGGGTTAGGAACAGTGATATCGAACGGTACAAACGACCGGTTTATTCGAAACACGTTGCGTTTTAACGGCGCGATCAATGCATTCCGTCCCAATTGGCGTAATCCCACTGTTATGCTCAACCACATTCACCATCAGTGTTGGGGAGTTTTACAGCATGACGGAGCCGGTGTTCAGTTCGAGAGAAAAGCGCAGACCAATGGTCTTTCGCAAAACAACTGGGTTCACTCAAGCCCTAAGCTTGGTCTCCGTTTTGACGCGGCAAACCCCCCAAGCATCGGACATAATGGCACCTTGAACGCAAACGTGGTATGGAAATGTGGCGGGATAATGGTTAAAGGCAATTTCCAGACAGTGGTCAACAATCTCGCCTTTGACAAAAGAAATGATTACAGCGGCAATAAAACGGTAGGCGGCTGCACATTGTGTGTTCTTGGGAGGTTTCGTCAAAAGATGGTTGCGATGAACCGTGAGTCTGTGGTTCTGAGGAATGCCGCAGATGTTGCAGGTAGAGGCGAGATTAAACCTCCTCCTTTCCCGGGGAGGCTGGTTAAGTTTAACGTGGTGGGTGATGTGCGGAAAGAAGTCATGGACGCGGACAATTTGGACTTCCGACCCCGAGAAAACTCCAAGTACAACAGGCATAAGGTTGGACCTTACCTTTACGATCCTACCAGCAGATATTATTGGATTCCTGGAAGGCAGCTTTATAAGGCCAGCACTCCTGTACCCCCGGATGGTGGTACCACTGTTAAGGTAAAATCGACTAAAATGCGTTGTATTCTGGGGGAGGTGATGCAGGACCGATATTTACTGGAAAAGAGGTTCAATGACTGATAGGGGTAGCTCATGAAGTCGCCGGAACTTTTGAGTCATGCTAGTGTTTGGCTTGGCAATGCAAGGAGAGAGCCTGAATAAACTTTGAAAACAAACCCAACTGTAATATGAGACATTGAAAGGGACTGGGCCTGGCATAGCAACATTTAATAGCATTATCAGTCCATTGTGGGAAAACCACACACCAAACACGGTGGGGCCAAAAGGCCTAAAAATGGGTCATTTTAGGCTATTTTGGTATTCTTTGTATATTTCTTCACCAAACTTGGCATATGGACTTGCGTTGTGTTCCCAATTGTTTCGACATCAAGACCGACACAAAATCTTAAATGGTGACGTCACAAATCATGACGTCACAAATATCCTTGATATAAAGTTTCCTTTTTCAAGAAAAAAATTATGCTGTTTGAAACACCTCGACGAGAGGAACTTAATTCCGAAAACCATTCCTTGCTATGACAAAAGCTTCGCAAGTTATGGCAAGTTGAAACAAAAAGTCGTTGTCTCCCCCGGAAACCTGCTGATCCATACTCTTTCTCAGAAATCGAAACCCTTGGCAAACTTTTTTCAGCTTTTTTCTAGAGTGGCCAAAAATCGTATGAGTGAAGAATTTTAGTTTTGTGTTTTCTAGCGATATTATAAAAGATTAAAGAATTAATTACGTCACATTTTGTGACGTCACAAACACAGCATTGCGGTGTTATCAATCACAAGAAAATCTTTCATAATGAATTTTTTGTGTTACGTTTGTTCTTATCGTCTGGGAAACCTCATCTGCAACATAACTGGAAATAGTGGCACAAAACAACAACTCTAACTTAGAAATGT
>JAHPZR010015873.1:5000-22982 GCA_019787425.1 Platygyra sinensis | reverse complement strand
CGTTGACGAATCCAAAAAAACAGACTTAACGAGGTTTAAGTGTAATCAAATAATCAATTTTTACAAGTTTTACACCTCGTCCAGAGTATTAAAGTCTTAAAACTGCGCGAATTATACAACAAATGTGAATAATTAACTTGCATTTTTAATTATCATGAATTATTAACTGAGACTTACTGACTGACAACCGACAAAGGTCGAAAATTTTAACCGACAACCGACAAAGTTATGAAATTTAACTGACAACCGACATGTGGACCCCCCCCATTCAGACCCTCCTGTAAATGTTTTTGCACCCATATTGTTATAAATGAATCCGCAATATTAGAGTCTACTGCCTTATTTCAAAGACTTGAACATATTATTTTGTAGGGTGGTGTCGGAGACCCTTTGAAGTAATTACAAATTAATAGTATATTCAAGCACTAACAGCCATAACGGAAATAACAACATTTTAGTAATTTCAGAAAATTAAGGAGCAAGTAGTGATTGTTTTAGGAATTTAGTGGTTGTAATATGGTTACATTGGTATGTGAAATATACGAATTGCTAAGAACAATCTGCCTCCTCTGCTAGTCAGGTCATTTTGCATTTAATTCTAATTCGTTAATTCTCGAATTACCGAGGATTAGTGATTGTTAGAAAAACCTCTTTGTACCTTATAATAAAGTGAAAAGATTCTTATGAAATAAAAAGAAAAACTTTATAGCTTTCACCATTTTTATCTTCTGTTATAGAAGTACTATTTCAAAAACGAGTGCGAGGGTTTCATCAGGTTTCCAAACGCGAGAAAACATTTGAAACCACGAAGCCGCAGGCCGAGTGGTTTTATTGTTTTGGAGCGTTTGGAAACTGATGAAACCCTAAGCACGAGTTTTTGAACTAACTTCTCCAACAAAGAAAATTAGTTTTAATTATCATTTCAACAAGATTTCCCAATTCAACTATTATATTAATTTGAGACGTGAAATGTGCATGATCCTCCAAACAATGTGCATGATGTGCATGATCCTATCACCTAATTGCTGCGCTGTGACAATATATTTTTGAATATTCATCAACTGATGTCACGTTGTTACCTAGCTGTTTGTCAGTTCCGAGCGAACACGTTGCTTCACAGAGCAAATGGCAAAGTGCAGATTTAGACCTCCTAAAACTAGCGAAGAAGAGGAAAAGTGTGTGGCCAGCGCAATTCTGAGGTAACGTGTGCATTTGGTCTGATAAAATTTCTAACGTCAGTGCCAATTCAGTAGGTCGGAAGTGTTAAAGTGAACCAAAACACGAGGTCGCCACCATCGAGCGAGAATTTAAATTTAGAAAAAGAATGGGCTTTTCAGTTTTGGGTAGTTTAACAACTGTAGCGTTACATTCAACGTTAGCCGAGTAAATAATTTAGGTTTAAAGTTTGTTTCGTAAAATGTGTGATTAAATAAAGTTGTTAATCGCCACGTGTTTTTGTTGCTTTATGAATATGCAGACTAAGAAAATTTGCATCCGTGTTTCAAATAATTTGAAACACGGCTTTCAAGCACGGCCGTGTTTTCAACTCGGTTTTCATTGGGTTTCTAAACTCATCCACCTGACCAGAATATGCGGATGCTCTGGTTGGGTAAGAGCTGCATGAATAATTAATGCCTTTGAGAACGCACTCTCCAAACACATATTTGCCCTCGCATACCACAAGTAACAGGGAGTTCACTAGGACTACATTTCATCGTATCACACATTTGGGTACAACCAAAGTTTCTTCGCAGTAAGTGGCTAACATCCAGCTGTCTACTCGTTATATTCCTCTCTGCTCAAATATCCACGATTAAGGTGGCTTACCACAGTTTTGATGTAGTATAAGAGCACAATTTTTAACTCTTTTGAAAAAGGTTCTATGCTGTTTTCCCCTCACTATTTACTTTTTACTTGAGTCTTTTACTATTCTATGTGAAATATGAACGATTAAACGTCAACAAATGACCAAAATGAGCGACCGATCGAGTACCCAATGAGAGACTGGGCACTAGTAGGTTGTCTTATTTTTCTCAAAATCTACTCGTATAACCCCACCTCAAAATTTCAGGATAAGAGATTGGGTCTGATTTAACATTTATGCTGAGTAAAAAATCTGCAAGACAGATTTTTTGCAAACTAAGAGGATGTGAAATCAAAAAGAGCTCAAAATCTGTCTTACAGATTTTTAAAACTTTCGGCTCTAAACATGATTCACTCCAACAAATCAACTGTGAAAATTTCACCGTAGGTTTTACGGTAGGTTTTCGAGCAATCCTTGATCAAAGACAGGTTTTTACAACCGTGCAAGAGAATTGAACTCTGCATGCCCTTTATTTAAGGGACGGACCATTAGAAAAGTGATGGGGGGGGGAGGGGAAAAAACCAAAAAAAATTCATGCAAGGGAAATTGCCAAGAAAAAAAATTCGTGCAAAGAAGAAGGTAAGAAAAAAAATTCATGCAGAAGGAAGGTCCAGGTCCGGTTGCTATGGCGTGACGTCATTTATCTGTTAGGTTGCTGTCATCGCAAGAATTTTGCGGTTCTATTGTAGTTTGCGATAATTGCTTTCAATAAAAGAAACTGTGTACTATAAGTAACCTGGTAATTTTCAGATATGATCTGGCCGCATAATTTATTTTTTATAATAAATTTTCACAACGCGGGATTATTGTTCGCTTACACATAATAGAGACTTCGACTTCCAATGAACCCGTCATCGGTCAATAAAAACGAGCACAAAACGAGACTTGCCTCCCGAATAAGAAGATATGGTGTTTCTCCTGACGCATTTGTGCGAAAATGATCCAGTTTTCGGTCGAATTTTCCTCGTGGAGTTAAAGAAGGCGCGCTTGTTTTCCTTTCGCGGGAAGAACAACAAAGAAGCTGCCCCTGGATATACGTTTGGATTTGTTGTTGCGGCAAACCATTAAACAGTTGTTGAAAACCAAACAAAACCGACAACCGCGATTGGCTTATACATGAATTCAATCACCTGAGAACGACAGAGAGAACCAAAAAGTGTCTTCAGCTAGCGCTAGCCGTGACCAACCTCGTAGAGCATCGAATCAAGACAACAAGACGAAGGTACCAAGTTATATCATTAGATTAATCTTTCATTTATATGATAATTAACTTACACGGATTGTCATGTTTTTAGATAGTATGGGGACTAGACAGGTACTAAAAATCACTGTTTTCATTTGTGAGTTAGACCCTATACTGAGTCCATCGTACAATAGTTTTCTGAAAGACAATTATTTCTGATACATAGAAAATCCGTATAGGTACATCAGGGCCTATCTAATCGATCGAAATCGATCATCGAAAATGTAATCGATTAATCGATAGTACTCGATAATACTCGATATTTGTCGATTGATTAGACAATTTAATCGATTGAAATCGATAATCACAATTTTTTTGTCACATCGGTGGAAATCGAAAATCAAACACGCGATCTGATCTTATCATAACACTGCATAGCACTTACCTTCAAGCTTACCTTCGAATCCGCTTTGTTGATAAAGATGATGTTACTTTCTCCGGTGGTAGCGACTTTACTTGTTTTTTTTTTCACCAGGATCACCGCTGTAAAGCTGTTTAAAGCAATATTTCAGCAGATTTCAGCCCAGCAGTCCTATGGTGCTGTGTACTGTGTACTCGATCTTTGCTGTACTTACGATTATTGAATAACGATAACTAACAAACAAATCAAAGGAAAATTTTTACGCGCCCTTGTACTCTAGAATTGTCAGAATCGCAGTAACTATATCCGGAGTCACAAGTGTAAAAACTGGCAAACTGTCATCCGTTCTTCAAGAATTTAGAAGGGTAATTTTCGAGCGCTTATGGGAAGGCACGCATGTTGGCTTACGCAGTGCGGAGTGCTTGTCTTCGTCTATTTACTTTTCGATATTTGTCGAACAAATCGATAAAATCGATAGCTAATTAGAGAAATCGATCAAAATCGATAGTCACAAAGACGCGAGTGATCGATTTCTATCGATTTCCGATATTAATCGATTGATTAGTATCGATTACGATCGATTACGATCGATTTTCAATCGAGTATCAAAAATATCGATTAGATAGGCCCTGATATTATAAATGCTCTCTGGTTTGCCCACGCAAACGTCCACGTAGAATTGACGTTGCCGAGGGTTAGAGGATATTTTCGGGTTCACCCAGGCTGAAGTCCATGCAACACTGATGAGTGCTTCAAAATATGTAACAAAATCGTCAAAGTTATTTTTCCGACGTGCGTGAGGTACATTATAGGAACATGCTACATATCCTTTCAGGTTCACCCAGGCTGAAGTTCACGAGTAATTCGAGATATGTAACAAAATCGTGATAGGATTTTTCCGTCGTGCGTGACATTATAGGAACATGTTACATATCCTTTCTGGTTCACCCAGGCTGAAGTCCATGCAATACAGTTGCTGAGTGCTTTGGGCTATGTAACAAAATCGTCAAAGTGTTTTTCCGTCGTGCGTTGCATTATAGGAACATGCTGTGGTGGGTTCAGGTTCACTCAGTCTCATTGAAGTTCATGCAGTACAGTTGTTGAGTGCTTCTGGATATGTAACAAACTCGTGATAGTGATTTTTCGGTCGTGTAGTTTCCAGAATCGCTTCGCATTACTTGAAAACAATAAGATTATGAGCTCGTGATTTCTATCACGCATAGTAATCGTGAGCGTAACCTCTTGAGAGGTTTTTGAAAACCTCGTTGCAATAATTTTTGAGAATTTCTGACTGCATAACATAAACCGATTTTCAAAGTGTCTGGACACATGACGCGTTTTGTGGAACACAAACGATCACTGCCAGGGATATGATTACACTAGAATGTTACAAGCCACTGGTATCCCGTGGAGATGTAGAACTAAAAGTTCTTGATCTCCACGGTATCCAAGATCTGTTTTTGGTTGCAAAGAACGTCTGGCTCGTTGTGCTACAACATACACTGTATACTGTATTGTAATGGCAATAATAAAATAAAATTTGTAATAAATTAATATTAGAATCTGGTATCTTTGTAAATATTATATGCTATAAAATTCGTTATGCTCAGAATAAAAATTAGAGGATGAGTCTTATCCCCTTGAACAGGAGCCCGTGCCTTGAATAAGAATTCTATAATACAATGAAAAAGTCATTCACACGTAGTAGTAAGTGTTAACCACATAAACAGCAACATTAACACTGCCACCGGTACTCTTAAAAAAAAGAACCACAAAGTGTGGTTTTCATTGGCAGGCAGACTATCTTCGCTCTAGGACATACTCGTCTGAGCAAAACTGCTAAGGTTTACGTGTCGCTATCGTAAAACCACAAAGGAGAGTCTGTGTTGGCCTTTCTATTAACTTTTCAAAAAGGTAAATCGTTCAAAGACACTCGCCAGAACAAAACTTTAGAGTCTTACGTGCCGCTGTCGTAAGACCACATAGGAGAGTTTGTGTTGGCCCACCTGGTGTTGGCCTGTCTATTAACTTTTCAAAAAGGTAAATCGCTCAAAGACAAACTCGCCAGAACAAAACTCTAGAGGCTTACGTGCCACTACCGTAAAACCACATAGGGGAGTTTGTGTTGGGCTGGCTATGACCTTTTCAAAAAGCAATATTTGTCTGAAAAAAAATTCGCGCAGAGGGTTTCACCTGAAAAAAAAATTCCTGCACAAGCCGTGAACGAAAAAAAAAAATCGTGCAAACTGAAAATTCCCCTCCCCTCCCCCCCCCCCCCCCCATCACTTTTCTAATGGTCCGTCCCTAAGGACGTTCGCGCCAAAATTTTCTAACATTGATTTTTTCCTGAAAATTTTACCATTGAAAGATGATGAGTTAGTGATGTCAGAAATGTAAAAAAAATGGGGGGTCACCGACTTCGTTTTGGAGAGAATATGTCCGGAAAAAAACTTAAATCTGAACAAATCGGACTACGTTAGCGAAGAAGGCCACAGTGGCTGCAAGTCCCAAAATATTGCAATTAGCTATAGAGCTTTGAAGGAAAATGTCCTCTGCCACATATGATTTGGACCTATTAAGCAAATTTAGTCATCTGGTGAGGTTCCTCAAAGAACAAGTTCGCATTTAGCGACCAAAGTTTCACGCGCCTTGCAGCCGCAAAATGGCAGCATTCTATGTCTCGTGGACAGAAATCTTGATATTGTTTAACTTCCCACATTGATTTTTTGTTCATTTTTAGAAAATGTGGAGATCGTTGTAAAAAAAAATCAGTTTCTGGAAAGAAAAGTAGGTGTCACCGAACATCCAAGATCGTTAATTAAGCGCGCCCTCATGTGACGCCATGTATCGCGTGCGATAGAGCAAGAGCAAATTAGAGCTCGTTTACCGGACGTTTATCAAACTTTTTTGCCATACATTTTTGGCCCTAGGCTTGAATACATGTTTGAATGAAGTTTGAAACTATCGCTACATATACCAAAGAGATTTAACGCCTTTCAATTGCCGAAGTGGTTTTCGTTACTGCTTGAGGTTACTTGCGTCATTTTTGCACGCACAACAAATAATGACGTGTGGCAGGCCATCGTAGCGCTCGCTACTTAGTCACTAAAAAACTGTAGTAAGCCACCCTAAATTCAAAGCCGTCTTCTGTCTGGTAACTTGCCACTCCACCCACCACATTTTTTTTCTTTGCAATCTTCCGAGACCACGCTTTTTGATCTTAAAGTGCATTTTTTTCACTCTTTCCTTCTCTAAAGCAATCCAAGTAGTCAAGCTGCTCCGCCCGTCGACCTGGTAATGAAAATTGTAAAATTCATTAATTATTCATGAGCGTGCAAACCAATCCCAGCACAATATTCAGATCACATGTACACAACTGTAAACCCCAATACAAATCAACTGTCTGAAAGCTCGGGGAGGGATTGAATAGGTAGCAGGGAAAGGCTGGGGTTGATGAATTATTAAACAGTAGAATTAACTTTTGATACAAACTCCTGCTCAGCTAATTAGTATTCATAAACTTTTGATACAGATCTCTACTGATTAAAATGAATAACAAAATGGACATATTTTCATCATAGAAGTTAATGCGATGAACTATTGCTTCAAAGAATGTCGTTTTACCTCCTGTCACTTTTCTCCATTATGTTAAACGCCTTTTCTCCTTGTACGTTTCCCAAATGGCGATTAATGCCGCAAACAAGCTGGTAAAGCGTCTTAAGAGGGTAGCGTTCCCCGGTTTGCTTCGCAACTTCACAAATGAATTTGCAGAGCCAGAAGTTTAAACTGTCGGCGGACATGTGCTCGAGTGCGACTGATAGGTCCTCGACATTGGTCGACTCAAGTCCGTTGCCTCCAGATGTTTCCAACTGCGCTTTTTTGTTCATTCTCGTATTCTGCAAGGCAGTAAAAACGTTCACCGCCCATTTTGTATTGTACTTGGTGTTTTTAGGTACGGTTTTAGACAGTGAGAAAATTTCTTCCTCTTTAGTTTTCGGCGGACGAAAACGAGCTGTTGCCATACTGGCGATTTGGCAGTGACTGAAAATTTTGAATATTTCTATCATTGTCTCATGCATTATCTCCTGTGGGACGTACAGCATTTTGGCATCCATGTCCAATTAGCGAATCACAAAACAATACTTTGCATCGATTTATTGTTTTCCTTTCGCAAGTAGGTGAGAAAGTATTTGCTTCCGATGTGTACAAACTTAATAAGAACATTGAGGCTGAAATCGCAAGAAAAATAAGAACAATTTAAGAACAATCTGAGGCTGAAATTTTTTTTCAACAAACAAACATCAGTCCGCGACGACAGTGTAAAGCTAATGATTCTTTTCAAAATTCAGGGTCTTCACTATACAGTCTTTCAGATATATATATATCACTCTTAAACTTCATTATCACACTTTTCGTGTGTAAACAGAAACAGATTACATCTATGAGTATGAACAATGAACACTTCATGTACTGTTTAAGAAATAGAAAACATGTACCGTGTTTGTATCGAGTTATACAAACACGAGTGGAAGTTTGGGAGAACGAGAAATGCTGTGGGAACACGAGCCGCAGGCGAGTGTTTCCACAGCTTTTTCGAGTTCTCCCAAACTTTCACGAGTGTTTGTATAACTCGATACAAACACGAAGTACATGTTTTCTATTTCTTTTAGAAAACACCACGACGAGAAAAAGGAAAACAACTTGTTAGCTTTGGATATCAAAATGTAAATTCTCTTTGCTCGCGCCATCACTACGTCAACAAGCGCGCGCTAGTTTTGTGTCTCCATCGAGTTATACAAACACGATTTTTAACCAATCAGCGCGCGTACTTTCTTAGGACTGTTTTCTAAATACATATACTGATAAGCACAGGTTCTTTGTCCGTCACTATATGATGCATGTGAAAGGTAATTCCAGTACAGTGTATAGTACAGGCACATATTACAATAGAATTAGGTCAGTCCCATCAATGTCATCATTTGTGACATAGTCACTGCTTCCGTCCTGAAACGTAACACAGCACTCCACCAATATGGATGCTTAAGCCTTGCTGGTTTTCAAATTTATCACTGCAGTGTAAACACTGGATGCGCTTTACAATGTCTATATCTTCAACGAATTTCGGAATGATGACATCCACTTCACGGTCTCTATGACACACTTTCTTGCTAAAGCCAAATTCCCCTAAGGTTGCTTGCTTTCGCTTTGACATCTTGATGGATGAGAAAACATGTAGCGCCACGCATGCAAACAGTGCTTTGGCACAGTATAATATGATCCACGTTCTGTAAGCTTCGCCCATTTTTTACAATTATTAAATCCAACTGTTTAATGTTTATCTATGGTTTAGGCACCCTGTAGGTCAGGGTCCCTACAGTGAAGTACTGTAAAGTACGGTATAACCACATTTGGGGCCATTAGAGAACACAGAATTTTAAGAACAAAATAAGAAAATTTTGAGGCTGAAATGGCCGAAAAAATAAGAACATCGAGCCTGAGCTAAGTTTTACTGGTTCTTATTTTAAAAAAAAGAGTGTAGCGAATCACAAAACAATACTTTGCATCAATTTATTGTTTTCCTTTCGCAAGTAGGTGAAAGTATTTGCTTTCGATGTGTATTGCATTTTGGCGTGCATGTCCAATGAACGAATCCCATAACAATAGTTTGCATTCAATTTAATGTGTTCATTTCACAAGTAGGATAAAATATTCGCGTCCGATCTGTATGGACGTTTACAATGGCTCGCCTATCAGCTCGCCATTGTAAACGCCCATACAGATCTCCCGCTCATATTATATTTACTACTAGCAGAGGCTATAAATGAAAATTGGACTAATACGTGCTTGTTTCAATGAAACATTAATTTGTATCATTCGTATGTAACAGGATTGTAACCTGCCCAGTCTAGAAATAATTACATGATGAAAAGCAGAGTTACAAGGCTGTGGGCAAAGGTAAAGCATTTTGGTATTACGAGAAGGATAGTCGTTGCAAATCAATGTTATATGACTAGATAAAAAAAAAAATTAAAAAAATGAACAGATGGACAAATAAATTTGCCCTACTTCCCATCTCAAATTTGTTAACAGCTGCGAAATCGTTTCATCAAGTGATACGAAAAAGAACGAAGCATAAAGCTTCGACGGCTTCGCATCCCGGCCACAATGGCGGTTGTTTTGAAACTTCAGTTGAATTTAACTTCATCTAAGAAGTTGGAAAGTATTTACATTTTGTGATATCTTATATGGTAAGAAGCAGTTTCGGTGAGATTATCAGTCAATGAACAAGGTACGATATAGCAACATTCTAACATGGCTCGAGGCTTTCAGAACAAAATGCGATTTTCTTTTATGTCCCTCGATAAATTCCCAAAAGTGACTTGAACACAAAGAAAATTCCACCAAATATAGAACTGAGTTTGTCCTGAAAGTCTCGGAGGCTTGTTAGAATATATACAAAGAAGGTAAAACAAACAGCTAAAACACCTGAGTTCTTTGTTAAAACGGAGAGAAAAGGTGTAATTGTGAACAGAGTCTTGTATCCCATTACCAAACACACATCAGCCAAGACTGGTGAGGATCCCTTATAAAAAAAGTGTACCTTGATTTAATTTTGTAAAAAAAAACACTTTAAAGTGTTAGTTGTAAACAAAAGATGATCAGCAATCTTCTTGAATATTTATATTGCTGAAAACCTTAGATGAAATTTACTTTTAAGTGGTCAAATTCTAATGGTTTTGATTGTTTCAGTTAGGATAAGGGGTTCCAAAGGCGAAAAACTACTACATGTATTCATGCAACGCTTTCGAGCGATGTATCATGATACCAATATCAAACCTTAAGGCATAACTATTTTATACCAGGCCATAGAAAATACAGCGGCCAACAAAGCCAATGCGACATACGCCCAGCGCATGATGGAAAGGTTCGTTGTAATACCATCGAGTTTTTTCTATAGCATGGTATAAATCCTTACATTTGCATGGAGCGGTACTTATCAAGTAAGGTTTTGAAAAGTGTAAAATACGTTTGACGTACACCTATATATCACGTTGTCAGATGAAAGCGTCACGCCTTTGCGACCAGACCAAATGATGGTTTTGTTAGTCACTTGAATTTAGCAAGGATGCATACGGTTTTCCACTCTTGACTAAGATAGCAAACAGCTATTAAGACATGCAATAGTTATACAGTGGAACCTCGATTTAACGAAGTCGATGGGGACCGGCCAAATTTGTACGTTAAATCGAGGGTTCGTTACATCGAAAACCTCGATATAACGAATTTGAGGGAAAACGACCAAAATGTTCGTTAAATCGAGGTCATAGTTGCCAGGGTCACTACTTGCCACTTATTCACTGCTGAATCCTACAGAAGGCAGGAGACGCATGTCATGTAAGAACTCAGTTAAGTGACCTAGCTCTCCATGAGTTCTCGTAGCTCAGTGAATAGAGCGTCCGCCCGGTGTTCGGAAGGTCATGGGTTCAAATCCTATCGGGACTCAGATTTTTTCTAGGTTCCACGCTCGGTCCCACGCTCTCAGATGAGGTCATAGTTAATGATTGATTTGTAACACAGGTGACTTCTGTGGAAATACTATAGTGCCAATGTCTACGACATATAATAAGCCGTTGACTGAAAGGTTGCAGTCTCTTTACCATAATGATTAAAGGATTTGATGACTGTTGATATGTTGAGCGTTTATCTTCTGTCGCGTGTTGACATTGTAATTCGTTATATCGAGGTAGATTTTTACGTTTGGGCTTCCGGATTATGTTCGTTATATAGAAGAATTCGTTATATCGAGGTTCTATTCCATATATTTTACTGTAACTTTGGCCGGGACGTAGAATATCGTTCGCTATATCGAGGACTTCGTTACAAAGAGGTTCGTTAAATCGAGGTTCCACTGTACACAACTTTTAAAAAGCTCGATACTCATTGTGCTTCAGCTGTGGACTAAATGGTGCTTTATATCGCTAGCTAAAACATCGGACATGCTGCTAATTAAGGATGAAAATTTTGGGACAGGAATGGTGTCATTTGTATATCACCATGTCCTGAGGCAACTTCTTGCACATCACCTTGATGACCGATGCCTTAAAAAGTTCTAATTCTAATGCTATCGTAAAGAGAAATATCTTAAAATGTCTTCGAAAAACCCCTTATTAGGATGAATGACCTAGTATACAGCCAAATTACTCTTGGCTAGCATATCGCCCAAGATATGTGCTAGAAGGTGTTCAAGATTTTATTTTGTTTTTCAATAGTAGGGTGATACAGATGAAGGTTGCATTATTGAACGATGGTCCACTTTATCTGACAAAACGGTCCTAATGCTAATACAGTTGTACAGTGTATTTAATTTTATTTACGCTGTAGGGCGTTTTGTAGTTAGTCTTTACACAGACGTTTATTGTTTTGCCCGTGCGGTTAAGCCTTTTCCTCCCAACATTACATACACGAGCGCTCAGTAGTCCACGCTCTTTGTACCGCTTGTGACGTCATCAATTGAAATGTCACCAGATAGTCTTGATAAGGAGATAGTAGAGCTAGGATAGACCTAACCGCTCAACAGGTGGTTTTGGATATCGATGGCATTATGACGTAGCAAATTGAAAAACAACGTTATCAGTTTTGGTGCAAATATGGTGGTAAATAGCCCATTACACCTATAATTATTCGAGGCCTCGTTCCCAGGCTTTGACATGCATGATTAAGTGTCATTGCCAAAAAAATAACCGGCGGGACCAAAATATCAAGGCATCGTTTACCTTTATCTCTTCACAGTATCGAAGCTATCTGGAAACATTGACAACCATGACAATTGTCCAGGTAGGCATTCGTTTTTCTTCGAGAAATCATCAGCTGGTGATTTTGGCCTCTGTCAAGCAGTCTTAATACTGAAAATTGTAAGCAACTTTAGGTGAGCCTAAAATATACTTCGTCCTATTTCCAGAAACACTTGTTTTCGAGCGATAATATTTGTCCCTTTACTAGTGTACTGAGATATATTTGAGGTCTTTCGCTTTAATCCTAAGGTTCTCAAGAGATGCCAAATATCGCCGCCGAATCAATAATGAGCGTAACTGTTTTTAGCCGTTTTCAGCGTGATGCTTTTCAAGTGTGGCATTGTACTATCCACAGCAAATCATTTTTGTGATAGTCTTTTGCACTGTTATCAATATCCAGTTTAGTTCAAATTAGTATCTACAGGCACACAGAAGTAGCTGGTCTCGCAAACTGAGTCCAAAAAAAATATCATAAGTCCGAGAAATATTTGCCTCAAATCTTTAGCGAAGAATATCACTATTCCGACATTCTGCGATTGTTGTCCATGCTTTACTAAAAGATGTGTTTAAAATAGCTACAACCAGTTGCAAAAGTAGTTGAGACATCCTACCTTTACGAGAGAAAACTCTTCACTGCGCTATCGCGCGTAATCTTTCTCCCCTCCCCCCCCCCACCCCCGTTCCCAATGTTGATAGCTATTATATGCAATATGACGTACAAGGCTTAGATGGACAACATTGAAACGGGGAAAGGGGGCTAAATGTTCTTCTGTGACAAATTTGAAATTTGTGAACCATAGAAGTAAGTAAAGGCATTTTTGGCACAAAGTGTCTCAACATTTTTGCAACTGGTTGAAGCTTTATTGCAGAAGAGAATCTCTAAGTTGCAAACATTTCCGACAAACTCGCCAATTTCTTACCATTGCTGCCCTCAAATTTGCTGAGAAAAAGATACTCACTTCCAGTTCTAATGTAATTTGAGATCATCTCACAATAAACGGCCACTTCTGAGTGGCCAAATTATAACAAGGATTTGTGTCAGTTTAATTCTCTTCCCAGCATGCCGAGCTTAGCCTTGGCAATGCACATTGTTAAATACAATCCTTAGTAAAGGAGTAGGGGGGCATAAAACATGGCCGTACATAGCGGGGGGGGGGGGGGCGGGCAGGGGGGGAGGGGCAGTTGCCCCCGCCAGGAAAACTAATAGGGGTGAAAACAAAACGTCCGACTAGAAACCCTGTCTGTATACGGGAGATCCCTGTGAAGGCTTGTGGAGTTTGCCCCCGCAGACAAAAAATCCTAGGTACGGCCCTGATAAAAGTTATTATAGATTTATAGAAGACAAGTTCTCTGAGCTTGTACTGATACCGCGAAATCACCACTTTCTCTCCTTGCCGGTGATCACACTGCCGTCACCTTCCTAAGGTTACCGTATACCCTCAGATTGGCAGTTTTCTTCAAATTTAGATTTTTGGGTCAAAATAATTTCCGAAGAGGTTTTACGTTATGGCCAGAAGTAAAATTTTCCTCTTGATTGACAACTCTTTAACGTGGAGGTTTTGCGTTATGGCCGAGAGTAAGAGTTTCTTCTTGACTGACTATAACGTGTATGCAATCAAACGAGACGACTTTCGCGGGAATATAACCTGTGCGTCTACCACGAATTGGCTAGTCGGTTGATCAGTATTGTCAATGCTATTCTGACTACCAAGCATTTTTCATATTATCTGTAATTCTCTTAAGTTATAAGTAAACACTGACCACGGAAAACTCCGTGGACCTGTTCGAAAAAGCGAAAACAACGAAGAACAAATGAAAATACGTCAATGAGTGAGGAAGCAAAGTTGGCCTAGCGAATGAACCTTTAGCTATCTTATAGGTAGGCAAACTACCGGTCACGTTCTTAAGGTTACCGTATACCTTTAGGGGTGTCTCGCGTCCAAGCGATGTAGCTCGTCTGGTTAGAGCGGTAGATAACTAAACCCCTGTATCAAATTAAAGCTTATAAAATGAGTGAAATATATCCTCCAAATCAGTGTTCCACTATTTTGTTGTGAGTATGTACGTAATTATTACCCAGGTAATAATTGTCGGATATACCTTTGTCCGAGCAGGCAAAAAACGTCGAGTTGTTCTACTCTCAGCTTTATAACGAGACTTCTGAAAATGAGTGGAGTAAACAAGTAATTAATTTAAACTTTCTATGTAGGTCTCCATCATTCGAATAGTACATTTGGAAGTAAAACTTCGAAGTGTCAACGAGTAACGTGGGAAACTGCGTGTTAGTTAATTTTGATTAAATTAAATTGCGCTCTGCTTCGTCGCCTGCAGTTTTGGCAAGGTAATCATATAACACTTTGTGGTTAAATCTTTAGGAATTATCAGCTGGTCCTCGTCCCAAATAATTTTCTCTTCTGTTTGTCCTCAAATGCGCCGGGGAAGCTTATGAAAAACTAACTCACGGTTTTCCTTGGAGGTACCCCCGTAATAATATCCTTGAAAAAAAAAAAACGATTCTGATTGGCTGAGGGCAGTACAGTGTAAGTGTAACACCAGTGCAAAAACTGTAACACCAGTGCAAATTACACGTCGTAATTCTGGAATTAAGAAAATAGGAAATTTTCTAAGCCAACGATATCTGAAGGAAAATGATATTGAATAATTTGTGCAGAAACTTTGAAAGAGTTTTCTCGAATGAAAAAAAATTGGTTTCAAGGACACTTCTTCCCAGGGAGATTTTTTCATGCTTATCAATTTGGAATTAATTTGCACTTGTGAGTTTTTAAAAAAGCTGAAATTGTACGAACCGCTTCAGCCGCTTTTTGAAAAGCTCACTCGTTCAAATTAATTCCAGATTGAACTTGAAACCGTATGATTACCTAGACTAAACATACACAATTCTTTTATCTAAGCTAAGAGATATATATTTTCAAATTTGGGCAAACCTGTAGGGAGAAAAAAAGGAGTTTCTTTTTGGTTTAGGATTTAAGCGAAACTGCACATAAGAGGTGTCTTCTTTATATGAAATCCAACATTGTTTGATCAGTCTTTTAATTTTCTTAGGTAGTTATACACATTTCACGAAACGATTAAAAGTTACAGGCAAATATTCAAGATGGCAACATGTGGAATAATCATTCCTGACTAGTGAACAGCTTTTAACTTGAACAGAGACAAAATTTTATCGCGCAGCTCTGGAAAACGTCTCTCGGTCCGCTAACCGACAAATGACAAAAAAAGTTGTATAAATTAGATTAAGCCATCCTTGAAAAGCTCGTAAAAGTTTCATTAATGATTTATTTCAATTTAGCAAAGAAAGTGACAAAACCGTACTCTTTGATCGCAGTATAAATTACTTCTTATATAGAAAACAGATTGTCCTCTTCACTGTTAGAAATTTATGATACAATCATACAAGGGAACGGTCATTTTCTTAAACTCATTCTGCAAGTCTTAATGTATTATAATGTATTATTATGTTTTATAATGACCGTAACAGGGTCGTAATAGAGGTGGCTACATTTGATTTAATTAACAGTGGGTAGAATTCCGCCGTTCTACTGAGAACTTTGTGATTGATTTCAGTTGACAAACCAACAGCTAGCCATCACAAGTGCTTGGAAACTGTAAAGTTACTTTTTTAGCTAGAGCCCGAGTGCCAAATAGCCGTCCATCAAGCCTCTATGGGCATGTGGCATTTAGGGATACCCTTTTAAAACATAGCTATATGCTAGCGCACGGTCTGATTGTCTAATTTTTTATGAAAAAGAAATGGATGGCTCATAGAGATGGTGCAGGCTGACGTCATCGTCGGGGAAATTTCTTATTGCCAGCAAAAGTTTTTTCTGGCAACTTTTTTCGAATAAAATCGTTAACTTTAGCTGCTACTAATGGCTAGTATTATTCAACATTTGAGTTAGGGTTTCTCGATGACTTTGAAGATTTAGAAAACGTGTCTGAAATGGTTGCAGAAACATCGGAAGAGTCCAGGAGGAAGCGTCGAAAGATCAACAAAGCGAAATTGCTACCGGTGAAAACAACACGTGCACGTGCAGAATTTGCAATTTGATCAGTGCAGAAAAAGCGACTTTTCACCGTGAAAAAAGTCTTGCTATGTTATAAAAGCAATGGACAATGTCTAGTGTGCGTCCATCCAACTCGGTATTCACTTGGATAGTTGGGAGAGCACTTAGGTAGCTAGAGATGCTCTCGGCTTCGCCTCGAGCATCTCTTACGCAACCTTCGTGCTCTCCCAACTATCCGCGTACATCCCGAAGTGGATGGACGCACGCTAGACATTGTCCATTCCTTAATTGGGCTCTCGGTTACGACTGATCCCCCCTTCTGTCATCCTAAAAATTCAATGATCCCCAAAAATTCTCCGCCCTTCACCCCCTACCCCCACCCCCCTTCAGGAGATAAATAATGACCGGCCCGTAATTAAGATTGTCATACAACATTAAGGACATCAATGTTTAGTTCAAAACAATATGTCTTCGTTTTCTCTGTTGTCCATGGTTCCTTGCCACTCCGTTTGAAATGACCACACGTCTCCTTTGTAAGTGGTTTCATCGTCGATTTCAGCATCCACTCTCCAGTAATAGGTGAAGCCTGGTTCAAGACTTCCCGAAGGTAATGCACATTACCATTGCTGGTGATTTTCTCCCTGTACTCGGATGACATCGGAGTTGCTTCGGCAACTGCCGCCTGATTCGTGCCAAAATACACGTAATGAATCGACGCATTGAAGGCGTTCAACCACATGACAGCATCTCTATCAGGCTTTGAGAGGAAATAAAAAGGAAGAGTTATTGGGAAATTATCCTTGGTCAAGAGGCCCTGATGTGTGGGGAATGAATCCTCGATATTACCCTCTATCCTCTGTATCCTTCTAGGCGACTTTTCATTTAAGGCTTGATACCCATTATAACGCCATAGCTTCTCCTTTCTTTTTTATTTTGAAAGGATTTTCAATTTTATTGAAAGTTTGAGGATATATAAAGAGAAAAACGTTAAGTAAATTTCAGGACTAACATAGAAAGTTATCACTAAAATAGAATGCGAAAATTTGGATTTAAATTAGACGCCTATAATAAGCAAATACTGCATACAAATATGTACTACACATAAATGATCGTCGCGTTAAGTCATATGTTCACGGTGGCCGGCCAAACCACCCCTAAAATGGGAATAATTTTGTGAATTTTGAGAATTTGTTTACGAAACTTGGCAAGGAGGTATAGGACATCGACCCAATCATTTTGAGTTTAAATGTGACAGAAAAATTCAAGTTATGACGTCCAGATTAATGACGTCAAACAAAACTTGTAAATTCAGTTTACTAAATTCGAAAAGTTTTTGCCTGTGTTCGAAAGTAATTATCAAGTTGAGAGCCGCAAACCGTTTGTCCATATCACAAAAACTAGCTGAGATGTGGCTTTTCAAAGTTTGGAGTGAGTTTTCCCAGGAAAAAAGTCCCCCCCCCCCCCCCCCTCCGTGTGGAACATTTCTAAGTTAGAGTTGTTGTTTTGTGCCACTATTTCCAGTTATGTTGCAGATGAGGTTTCCCAGACGATAAGAACAAACGTAACACAAAAAATTCATTATGAAAGATTTTCTTGTGATTGATAACGCCGCAATGCTGTGGTTTGTGACGTCACAAAATGTGACGTAATTAATTCCTTAATCTTTTATAATATCGCTAGAAAACACAAAACTAAAA
>JAHPZR010015872.1:0-37041 GCA_019787425.1 Platygyra sinensis | reverse complement strand
CATACGTTAACCATGGTATTTTTTTAACAATATTTAATCAAGTCACTACAAAAACAAGAGAACTACGACGATCCATACAACGGGATAAAACAACAAATGTCTTTAAATTCTCGGAAGCGTATGCAATGATTGTTGGAAGCAGTTCCTAAAACGATACCTTCTGGATACCTTTTGTGGAAGAATAGACCAATCCATGCGAGGGTTTAGCCCTGGCCGAATTAACGTAAGGAACCCCGCCGAAAGCATCGCTATTTTCAGGAAAGATGACAAATGATTAAATAGTGTACATAAATTACAACACTGTCTATGTCATTGAACTGCGCAATCTAAAGAAAACACTCAGACCAGAAACCCCTTTTGGGCTATTACCATGGCTATAATTACAATTAAGAAAAAAAATAATTATTGGAACTCCGAAAAAACAATAAATTGATGTAATCTAAAAAGGCATTATGTACCTATCAATGTTAAGCCGCAGGGGGGGTTATGGGGGGAGGCCGGGCTTAGCCGGGGGGTTTGACCTCGCTTCGTTTTTTCTGTTCAAATGCCCAACCCCGGGGATGTTATCATGGTTAAAAAGAGTACAAATTCCCCACTAACGGTTAAAGTCAAATGCCCCGACCCACAGGCCGCAATGATCCAAAGCCTCTGCCACGGGCAGACGTCTTACGTCAAATACCCCGCCTATGCGCCCTTCCTCCCCTCTGTCCCTGCAGCTTAACATTGATAAGTGCACTACAGGCTAGCACGTGCTACAATATTCTAGAGATGCATAAATTACATGGCTAAAGTATATGAGGTAAGTGATGTATTCAACAAGAAATGCTAACTACGTTTGGCGGTGAAATTATCGAAATATGAGCAAGGAACCTAGGAAACGCCTGTTGCAAGAAGTTCTTTCAAAAATATCACAATGGTTACCATATACCCAAACTACGGGCATACGTTAACCATGGTATTTTGTAACAATAAATCTAGTCACTACATAAACAAGCAAACTACAGCGATAACTACGACGAGATACATAAACAAATGTTTTTAATTAAGGGAAGCGTATGCAATGCTAGCCCGAATTTCAGCCGTCTCCTCCTCTCGCTAAGTCTCGGGAGAGAGACGTCGTCTCTCTCCCGAGACTTAGCGAGAGGAGGAGACGGCTGAAATTCAAGCTAATGCAATGCTTGTTGGAAGAAGTTCCCAAATATCATGATGGTTATCATATACCCAAATTATGGGCATACCTTAACCATGGTATTTGTAACAATAAAAGTAGTCAATACATAAACAAGCGAACTACGGTGAGATAAATATCAACAAGTTCCTTTATTCTCTCTCAAGCTTACTATTTAATGTGCTTGTTGCGAGAAGTGCTTATGTATCACAATGGTTACCATATACCCAAATTACGGGCATACGTTAACCATGGTAGTTTTTTTAGCAATACTTAATCGAGTCACTACATAAACAAGCGAACTACGACGACCCTACAACGAGATAAATCAACAAATATCTTTAATTTCTGTAGAGCGTATGCAATGCTTGTTGGAAGAAGTTCTTAAATATCACAATGGTTACCATATACCCAAATTATGGGCATACGGTAACCATGGTGTTTCACAACAACAAAAGTAGTCACTACATAAAGAAGCGAACTACAGTGACATAAATCAAAAACTTTCTTTATTCTCTCTTGCGATCTTCTTGTTGGAAGAAGTCCTTTCTTATATATCACAACGGTTGCCATATACCCAAATTATGGGCATACGTTAACCATAGTAGTTTTTTTTAGCAATACTAAATCAAGTCACTACATAAAACAAGCGAACTACTACGATCCCTACAACGAGATAAATCAACAAATATCTTTAATTTCTGGAAAGCGTATGCAATGCTTGTTGGAAGAAGTTCTTATAAATATCATAATGGTTACCATATACCCAAATTATGGGCATACGGTAACCATGGTGTTTCTTAACAACAAAAGTAGTCAACACATAAACAAGCGAACTACAGTGACATAAATCAACAACTTTCTTTATTCTCTCTTAAGCTTACGATCTTCTTGTTGGAAGAAGTTCTTTCTTATATATCACAATGGTTACCATATACCCAAATTATGGGCATACGTAAACCATGGTAGTTCTTTTAGCAATACTAAATCGAGTCACTACATAAACGAACGAACTACGAGGGTCGCTACAACGAGATAAATCAACAAATGTCGGAAACGTATGCAATGCTTCGTAGAAGTTTCCAAATATCATAATGGTTACCATATACCCAAATTATGCGTATACGTTAACCATGGTATTTCGTGGTAGTTCTTTTAGCAATATACTAAATCAAGTCACTACATAAGCAAGCGAACTACGGTGAAAAAAATCAACAACTTTCTTTATTCTCTCTCAAGCTTACGATCTTCTTGTTGGAAGTTCTTTCTTATATATCACAGTGGTTACCATATACCCAAATTATGGGCATACGTTAACCATGGTAGTTCTTTTAGCAATACTAAATCAAGTCACTACATAAACGAGCGAACTATGACGATCGCTACAACGAGATAAATCAGCAAATGTCGGAAACGTATGCAATACTTCTTAGAAGTTCCCAATTATCATAATGGTTGCCATATACCCAAATTATGGGCATACGTTAACCATGGTATTTTTAAGCAATACTAAATCAAGTCACTACATAAGCAAGCAAACTACGGCGAAAAAAATCAATAACTTCTTTATTCTCTCTCAAGCTTATGATATGCTTGTTGGAAGAAGCTCTTTCTTATATATCACAATGGTTACCATATACCTAAATTATGGGCATATGTTAACCATGGTGTTTTGGTTAACAAAATATGGCCCGTGCATAAACAAGCAAAGGACGCCAAGAAACATCAACAAATTTCACTAACTTCTTTTAAACGTACTCACGTTTGTTTCAATGTAAGAGGTGCTTATATACCATTATGGTTACCATAAACCCCAATTGTGGGCACATGTTAACCTTGGTATTTTGGTCAACTACATGTCAACTACAACAAGAAACACCAAAAAATTTCATTACTTTCTTTCAAACTTAGACAAGTCTTTTGTTCAAAGAAGTGCTTCTATACTATCACGGTTACAAGATACCCATAGCATTTCAGTAGAAAAGATAGTCCATACAGAAACAAGCAAACTACAACAAGATAAAGAAGCAAATTTCTTTATTTTCTGTCAAGCTTATCCAATGTACCTGTTGCAATAAGTGCTTGTATCACATAGTGGTTGCCACATACCCAACTTAAGGCAAATGTTAGGATAAATAAACAATTGGAAAGGGTTTACTGGTTCCGTTATTACATGTACTTATAGTTTCAACTGAGAACTGTTCATTTAAATAATACTAATAATAATAATAATACTACTAATAATAATAACAATAATAATAATAATAATAATAATAATAATAATAATAACTTTTTTTAGCTTTGTAAAAAGTCGCTGTAAAGGTTATAATGCTAATGGTTGTAGTACTAGTGTGCACTAGTCTCCTTCGCAGCCGTTATTAGGGCCGTCACGCAACAATCCTTCCCACTTATGGCGTTAGTGGGGAAGATCATTAGGTGACGACCCTGATAACGGCTGCGAAGGAGACTATAGTGGTACAGGGGTCCTTTAGTAGAAATAATTATTATAATAATGAAATTTTGGTTTTGCATTTTTATCAGTATTTTTCTTTGTAAATGGTGAATGGTGTCGTTATTCATATTGATATTCTTAAACAAAGTTTTCCCGTTATGAATAATATAATAACAATAATAATCTTTGTTTAAACCCAGTAGTGTAAAAGTGCTGCCGCTTGTGGGGTCATGTATAAAAGAAAATGAATAAAAGAAACATCAAAAATATAAAATATAATTTTAAAATGTTCATCAACAAGTTCCTGATTTCCGGGTTTATATTTGACGCCAAGGTTAAACTTGGGCAACAAGTTTAACAGGCAATTGCAATTTGCCAGCACCAAAACCAAGGATTCATAACGTTTCATGTCAGGTGTAATAACTGTGAGTTTGCGTTAACTATTTCTGTGGCGAAGAAGGCAAGACTTCTAATAATCTATCCCGTCACTCACGTCTTCATAATGTAAAAAGTACACTGAAAAGTAGTAGTATACTACTGCATAATCGATTTGCAATCCATACAAGTTCTCTGATCCTCCAGAAAAGTCCCAACAGCCGTCCACGAAGGCTCCAAGCGCAATCATTCATCTCTAGCAAGGTTAATCCTCCATTCATCAGAAAGTAAGTGGCTATATTCTCAAACAGGCTAAATAATCAGAAGAATATCTGGAAGCAGAGCTCGAGTAGCCGGACAGAAACAGGAAGTTAGTGTAGATTTTCACTGGCTGCCGGCGACTTTTGACAGTTCTGTATCCGCAACACAGTTGGTACACAAACGCTTCGGTGATCCTCGTGTTCCCAAGCCATGTCTTCGGGTCTCAGACTCGAAACATGTGAAATCCTTCTATCCTACGCGATTGTTTACCGCCGTCCGCCATCTTGCTTTTACTGTTGTGGATGTTGTGCGCATGTGTTACCATGCACTCTCCCAGTGGACATGCGTACATCATGGTTACTTTGCGTGGTTATATGCCCAAAATTTGACCCAAATAATACCTCCAGAGGGTGGAAATTTATTCAAAATGGCGGCCAAGATAAAGAGTGAGAGGATCTGCGTACGAGGTCTTGAGACTGGTGAAAAACAAACAAAATGGCGGCAAAGGCAAACTCGTATGGCTCGGATGCGCGTTAAATAAAGAGCCTAAAAGTAAGAAGGAATGCATGTAAAAGCAAAAGAAAAATGGTAAAGTGATCTAGAAATTTATTCTTACTGTTTTTTGACTTTCCGTTATTGTAAACCTAAAATTTTTTAAGCATAGTACAGGTACACGATTACACTATAGTCGGCTCCAAAATGGTAAAAATAAGTTTAAAAGGGTTTAGAGTTCGTCCGTTTTGTCACAGATATACATAAAGAATTTTACTAGACTTTTTCGTACTACATATTGAATTTTCCTATACTCGCAGGTGCGTAGCGTGAGGTTTTTAAGGTTTTTCTTCGGTTAGGATAGGGTCTCTCGACCTAACAAAGCTATTTTAGGCATTTTAGGAATTGCTTTCTTTTAAACCAGAGGAGGAATGAACGTCTTCCCATAATGCTTTGCGACTGAAAGTAATATATCAAAAATTTTCGTGACGTCATCATTCAGCAACGAGACTTTCGTGGCATCAACATCATGGCGTCCTTCGTGTGGGGGAATAGTTAGCTCTTTTATAGGGCACAATTCCTGTATTTAGCAGCATATGTGTCGATGAATCGTCACTGCACAAATGCTTTGTGAAATTTGCCTTTATTAATACGTCCACTGCGTTTCAAAAGAAGACTCTTGCTTTAGGATTATTGGCTTCGTTTGTCGACAAAAGCATGCACTTTGGTTTTGTGGAAAAAATATCTGAAACAAGGGTTTCGCGACGCTGGTTCCTCGTGTCTGCGTACACGTACGTAGTGCAGAAGATTTGAGCGGCATCGGAAATAGTTCAGTTTTATTTCATGCCTTCAAGCACGAGCTGCGAACCGAAGGTAAAGACTTATCCTATTGGCGAGTTGAACCATGACGAACAAGAAAACATTTCTATATTGTAACGCATTTAAATTCGATAGTCGCTCGTTCGTCTGTAGTTATTGATGGGAAGAAAGATTCCAATGTTGAAACGGGCTCTACTTCGTGGTCAACTTGTGTCGTTGGATCTTTATATGAAAATTTCCATTGAATGTATGTGGTATCTTCCCATATAAATACCCAGTAAAAACCAGCTTCGCAAAAGATTGTAGTTTTGTGGCAAATTAAGTTATTTAGGTTCTTAGACCAGGTTCCTTTTTTTGTAAAATATATATATTTTTGTGCTGCTGAAAGAAAATTGGTTGTTTTTTAATATAAAAAAATGCAAATGTCTGAATGAGCTGCAATCTAAACAAGTATAAACGCTATCTTAAATTATGTTATTTCTCTTAATCCAGGGGAAACAAACAAACCAAAGTTAAAATATTTGAGAACACAACAATTATAATAATTTCCTGATTGCCAGATTACTGTCTTGGACCTTAAGGTACATAAAGGACCAGGTTTAGAGGGGTTTAAATGAAAATCTTTGCCTTGCAAGATCTAAAAGAAAAATTGGTTTCTTATATGCAGGTTTTAAATGCAGTGTGTATTCATGAAGGGAAAATGTTCATTAACATAATAAATTGTTATTTTCTTGTGTAGTCTGTACAGTTAGTTCCAATGTTTGACCCTGGAATAAACTTGAGTTGACTTAGTTGTACTTAAGTTTCTATTGTTTGTTTATTGTGATTTAAGAGTGTTTTTTGTTTTAACTTGGGGAGCCTTTAACAAGGAAAAGGGGAAACAGTTTCATCTTTTTTAAATAAATATCCTTGTCTGAAAGTTTA
Organism: Platygyra sinensis; assembly: GCA_019787425.1. Taxonomy (NCBI): domain Eukaryota; kingdom Metazoa; phylum Cnidaria; class Anthozoa; order Scleractinia; family Merulinidae; genus Platygyra; species Platygyra sinensis. Next base: position 30,550 of record JAHPZR010015872.1, on the reverse strand, counting down.
GGGTAATATTGTGTTCATTGCGCGACTGTTATCTTGGGTTAAAATGTAACTAACGATGGTGTGCAAGTACCATAAGTATGTGTGAAAGGTTCATAATACATGCATGTTTGTGGTTTGAGTGGAACTAAAAGAAAAGAGACACTTAGAGACACTGAATGTTTGGTGGTTTTGGAAGATGACACAAGAAAGATGGAGTGTTAGGATTTATAATATGTTTGATGTTTAATCAAGACTCCTGGGGATATTCCCAGTTAAATTTGATAGAGATGTGTGGCCTGCTTGACAAAACCTGTGCCCTATTTATGACCAAAATCTGTGATTTTCCCTATACCCTATTTATGACCAGATCAAAAATTCAATACACTATTTATGACTGTTGCAGCTGACACAGCTGCCCTAAACATACTTTCTGAAGGGCTTGTGTTTATGATCTTATTATCGATAATAATGAAATTGTGGCTTCTTCTAAAAACATATCCAATTCAAGACTAGAGTACCAAAAAAAAAAACATTGACCAAAGTGGCCAACTCAATACCCTATTTGGGACCAAAACATCTGAAAAACCATACCCTTTGAAGCTGCACAGAGCCCATATAAAGGGAATACCCCTTGGGTCAAGATGTAAGAGAGGGTTATGGTCTTCAATAAATTAAAGCTGCTTGAAGTTTTTGTAATTGTGAAACTGTGGACCACTTTAGTGATATCCAACAAACTCCACTCCACCATTGACAAAGACTTTCTAGCAGATCTCAGTTGATGGAGTTTATAAATTAGTAAGCAATAATAAACAGGCTCCCCAACTGAGTATGAGGAAAAAATAGGTGGGCAGATATCAAGCTGGCTCTGTTCTCTTTACTCCAATAGAGAGCCTGTTTACAGTTAATGAAATTTAACCCCCCACTTTGACCCACACAGGATGATGTGAAAAGGTTCTCAAAGAATACTAAATTATGTATTGCTATCCTTGTAACATTTTTTCAGAAATATGATAGATAATAATAATAATAATCATAAAAATAGTTTGTTATTGGACAGTTTGTTATCAGACAGTTCATTAAGCCAATCACATTCAAAGTTGTAGTTTAAATCAACCAATCACATTCAAAGTTGAAATTACGTGCTACGTGCGCGCACGCTTGCTTTTGTGTTTTTGCCGGTAGCCTTATTAGAATGTTTACGCCTCCTTTCTCAGTATGTTAACCTCAAATTTTCCCCTTTTTCATAACTTGGACTGTCGCGGTTGTCCGATTTTGTTATCACTCGTATGATTACAGACCGAATTGGACTCCACTCAGTCCCATTACCATTACTAATAGTACTTTTCATGACAAGGGATTATTCTTTAAATATCATAAACAAATATACTAGAAAATTTACTGGTCAAAAACAGTATATTATTTTGTAAAAGAGTCTCACTGCCCTAGAACCTGCACAATTTAGATTAAATTCCTAAATTATATACACATGCGAATGCTCTCTAATTTTTAATCTCAACAATTTTTCATAACTTTGGCCTTATGAATCATGATAATAGAACTATATTGTGTGTAAAATGAAAACACAGAGAAAGCATTCCATCATACTTCATGAAGTTGTAATAAGTGACTTTTGATATATCGAAATTCAGGATCAGCAGTCTGGTCAACAAATAATGATTTCCTTATGGAAGTCCAATTTTCTTTCTTTGGGGCTTTGATGGAGTTGACCCCTTTATGAGATCATGGAGTGTCACTGGGCTGGGTAGCACTCAAATTTGTGGAATCCATGTCGGCTGTTACACCTGGAAAATAAACCAATACTCATTTCTACAGCCTATTAAACTGTTAATTGCACTCCTATTCAGCTTAAAAAATTATGAAAAGCAATAATAATTGCATATCCTTTCCTTTTCATGTCTCGCACGGTAGTATCTTACACAGCATGTGACATGTGAAGTCTGTGCAATTCCCGATTTTGTCTCATTTTCGAAACCTCCAAAAAGTTAGAAATCCTGGGTCACTAAGGGTCACTTTGGTATTCATTTGTGTATGGACGTTTCTAGAACTAAAATCTTCATCGTAGATTGGAATTACTCCAGCAGAATTGCAACTACGAATGAATTTATGCACCTAGTCAAAGACGTGTTTACAAAAGGTTTGAAACACTCATATTAAAAGCATCATAAAATAGTTATGTTGACGGATCAATTCCCACAAAATGGTCTGCCGATAGAAGATAAAACAATAAAGATCTAATATCAAGTGTACTTACCTCGGATAAGCGCTTCGTCTCCAAGAAAATCGAACTCAAAAAACCCCGAAATTCGCCGCATGTTCTCAAAACAGGCGCCATCTTGTAAAATCGAACAACGCAAAGCAGTCTGGGAAGACCTTCATTCCTCCTCTGCTTTTAAACATAACTTATAGTTTGCAACTACTTCCACATTTTTGGTCACTTAGTGGTAAATAAAAGTGTATTTTCCTTTTTTAAATGGATGTATGAAAAGGTTGTTATTTAAATAGTTATTTCCACAATCGTACAGCAAAGTCCCAAATCTACTCTCTGGTTAACGTTAGAATTTCTTTAACAGCACAAACCCTCAGCCAGCTAGGCTAATCAGGCCCACTCACCTTGTATAAACAGGCCAATAGTAGATACTTATATTTACACTGATTTACATGACTGTACAACATTTACATACACTTGCATATTTAATGCAAGAAATAAAGATGTTGTTGTTGTTGTTGTTGTTGCAAAGTTGGCGGGGACCCCAAAATAATTCACCAACTCCTCCTGAGACCGTTTCTAAGGATATCAGTCTCGTAATTCTTGGTGCCCACAGTCATTAACTAAGTTAGTTAATCCAATGTTACAGTTTGTTCATAGACTTCCACTTCTTTACTGTGCACTCCTCATGGTTATTTTTGAGTGCTATATTTCAGGAGAGGTATGACAATAAGATTATTGCCACTTAAGAAAAATAACAGCATTATTGTTCAGTTGAGACTTTCACCTAAATGCTAGAGTACTCTGATGACCATGTTTCTTATCCCATGGCAATCTGTTTCTTGTGCTTTTCAAGCCAGGAAAAAAAACTTTTCCATGTCTTGTCCAACCAGTGGAGATAAAGTAATCTCTTGAAAGTGTTCATGGCATCTGTTAGGAGTTATGCGAAAGGGACGCAGTTTGCATAAGTCTTTCAACATTAACATTTCATCATCTTTAGCACTTCTATGTGCCCGGGATGAAGGGTGAATCTTTGTTACCTTGTCAAACTGCCCTTTTATCTGGTGAATCCCAGGTGCTGCCTTGGAGGCAGTGATGATGGCATTGTTGGTCTTCTGGGTGGCTTGATTAAAGTAGGGAGTTTTTCGGGTATCAAAACAATAAAAAGGTTCATGGTGGGAAAAAAATATATTAGGAGGTTGGGAGGGGGGTTTGATTTTTGCCCCCATTCGATCATCTCGTCACTTGAAATCTACAGTATTCCCCTAAGCGGTCTATTTACTATCCTGGTCCCAATTGTTCAAACGTTAGGTAGCAAATAGCACTTTATTCATAAAATGCTTGGAGGGAGGGGGCTAGTCAACAAATGTTTATGTGGGGAGGCTCTGCCCCGAGGTCCAACCCCTCACCCTTTATATACCATTATTCATGTAAAAAGCAACCCTTTCAAATACCTTCCCTCCCCCAGGAAAATGCTATGACCATTGCGTTATTCAGTGGGTGTAAATTTCAGTGAATTTTTGATCAAGGGGAAGGAAATTTAGTTCGAGTTGGCCGGAAAATCGAGGTATCCGAGTTCGAGTTAACCGAGTAAAACTGACTGAAAAGTGGGGTGAAATCCAAGGGATATAGGGCTAAGTTTGAGTTAGTGGGAAGTTCGAGTTATCCGAGTTCGTGTTATTGGGATTCTACTGTACTTACAATAAATGAAAGAGCAGCGATTACCAGTCCAGAGGTCTTAAAAGAAGGAGAAGCAGTTCTAACTGTACTGCCGGCAGCTGAGTACTTGAATTGAGGAACATGATCACCACGGAGAAGCGTGAATTATCGGCGATCTGTCCTAAATGTTGCTTACTGCTTTTCAGTTACTTCTAACAGTACAGCAGGGTTTAAAAGAAGATCAAACAGGCATCCTTTCCACTTTTTAAGCCTTAGACTCTGTTCTCAGTTTCCACGAAGAACCCAGGGAGCCACCATTTTTGTTTTGAAAAGAATTAACCAATGAGAGCGCACGTAAGAACGAGCAATAGAATGCACCAATCAGCGATCGTTTTAGTTCGCTGTGTGCAGGGTCTTGGTTGTGCCTAAATCCTACCGCTCAGAAGGACAACCGAGGAGTCCTAGGAACGAGTTTCCGAGCCGAGGAGTTTTCGGAAATTGTCGGCTATTCCAATATGGCGGACTATACTTTCTCATACTTTCTCATAATATGCGAATTGCCGGTGGTAAAACTATGTTGATCAACAAGACAAGTACGTTTCTATTTACCTGGCATGTTAAGAATAATGTGTAGAGGTCGAAGCAGTGATTTTTTCGGTAAATGCTATAAATTTCTTTACGTCTCTTCCCGTCTAGTTCGTAAATTGTACGCAAACACTGTAGATGTCTTGTACAGGTAGTATAAACACTGCACTGTAGACGTCTTGTAGAAGTCTTTGACTTTAGGCACAAGAGTTTTTGAATACGTCTTTCCTTGAAACGAATTATTTTATTGAGCTCTTGATTCTGTAGATCCCCGAATTCAAACTTCCTTTGCCTTGTCCCTCTAGCCGGTAGGATCTTGACAATACTACCGGCCAGAGGGACAGCTTGTGTATAAGGTAATTGGGCTGAAGTCCATGCACTGTTTTATTTGTAGAATAGTTTTATACATTGTCCTTTACTTTCATACTACACTAGAATCACTCTACAGTAATATTTTCAGTTTTGTGTGATCTTGTCCCTCTGGCTGGTAGGATCTTGAAAATACTACCGGCCAGAGGGACAGCTTGTGTATAAGGTAATTGGACTCAAGTCCATGCACAGTTTTATTTGTGGAATAGTTTTATACATTGTCCTTTACTTTCATACTACACTAGAATCACTCTACAGTAATATTTTCAGTTTTCTGTGATCTTGTCCCTCTGGCCGGTAGGATTTTGAAAATACTACCGGCCAGAGGGAGAGCTTGTGTATAAGGACGGTTACTGGACTTAAGTTTTATTTCTAGAATAGTTTGATACATTGCTCTTTACTTTTATACTACACTATAATCACTCTACAGTTATATATTTTCAGTGTTCTGTAACCTTGTCCCTCTGGCTGATGGGATCTTGAAAATACTAACGGGCAGAGGGACAGCTTGTGTATAAGGTAATTGGACTCAAGTCCATGCACAGTACTATTGTAGAATAATTTGATATGTTGTTCTTTATTTTTGTTTATAGTATGCTAGAGTCACTCTACAATTAATAAATGTTGTCAGTGTTCTGTGATCTTGTCCCTCTGGCTGGTGGGATCTTGAAAATACTAACAGGCAGAGGGACAGCTTGTGTACTTAAGTCCACACACAGTTTTATTTGCAGAATATTTTCATTTTGATGCTTTCCTCTTATGCTGTAAGTCACAAGGGAGGCTAGGATATTGGGAAATACATTTATATGAAGGTTATCAGACACTTGATTTCAATGCTTTAATAAAATTAATTATTCATTCTACACTAGAATCACTCTACAGTAATATTTTCAGTTTTCTGTGATCTTGTCCCTCTGGCCGGTAGGATTTTGAAAATACTACCGGCCAGAGGGAGAGCTTGTGTATAAGGACGGTTACTGGACTTAAGTTTTATTTCTAGAATAGTTTGATACATTGCTCTTTACTTTTATACTACACTATAATCACTCTACAGTTATATATTTTCAATGTTCTGTAACCTTGTCCCTCTGGCTGATGGGATCTTGAAAATACTAACGGGCAGAGGGACAGCTTGTGTATAAGGTAATTGGACTCAAGTCCATGCACTGTTTTATTTGTAGAATAGTTTTATACATTGTCCTTTACTTTCATACTACACTAGAATCACTCCACAGTAATATTTTCAGTTTTGTGTGATCTCGTCCCTCTGGCTGGTAGGATCTTGAAAATACTACCGGCCAGAGGGACAGCTTGTGTATAATGTAATTGGACTCAAGTCCGTGCACAGTTTTATTTGTGGAATAGTTTTATACATTGTCCTTTACTTTCATACTACACTAGAATCACTCTACAGTAATATTTTCAGTTTTGCGTGATCTTGTCCCTCTGGCCGGTAGGATCTTGAAAATACTACCGGCCAGAGGGACAGCTTGAGTAAAGGTAATTGGACTTAAATCCATGGTGCCTGTAAATTCTTTTCATGCTCTGTGGCCATTGCAATAATTCAGTGAAGATGGCAGTATCTGTGTGGAAGTTTTAGGTGAACAAGGGATTTAGAGTGTTTATTTAGTGAAAGTTACTTATTACTTAAGTGTTATTTACAGTGTCCCCAATTAGCACTGCTGTGCTAAATACATACGAGACTTAAATAAAGTTATTATTATTATTATTATTATTATTATTATTATTATAATATATATGTCCAAAAGGTTGAAACATGTCTTTAAAATTAAAGGATGTCATAACTTTCTTAAAAATCACAATATATGTACAACTGATAAATGAAATATGGAGACTAATCCTTTGCAAGCAAATTTTATCTTCAATTATTGATAACAACATCTGAGTTCTTTTGAAGGTACATGCTTTCAGTTTGGTAGCATTTGCTGTAAAATGTGCTTTCTTATCTTTTCATCGAGAGAGGGAATGTCATCCTACAAAATAAGACAAACATACAGTAGTCAATTTCTGCAAGACAGTGTTGTATAAATAGGAGATGTGTAAATGTAGTTTTGTTCACCGCTACAGACATTAAAGAACATGTCATAGCAAAGTATCTCGGAGCAAAAATCACAAGAATATACGCCTTATCAGCTAGAAAATCCAGCAAACGACCTTCTTAAGAAACACAACTTTAGTAGGACGAAAGTACTCGTACCACATTGGCCGATTTTAGTCAGCCAATAGCAATGCTCCATTTTCGATCCGCTAAACGGGTATATAAACCTTAGCACAGCCCGAACTCAACGGAATGAGAAAAGTCTTCACAAGACTTACATTCCTCCAGATTGCAACATAGTAGCAACTGATGAGATCCACTGAAAGGATCGAAACTACGTAGTCTTGCTTGAGATAGAACATAATGGCAGAGAACAGAATACTGAATAACGAAGGGCTATTTGCCGACCCCTCAGTGCCTCAAGAAAGTGTATCAACTGCTGACGAAGATTCCATCTTAGACAGTGACAGTGAAGGTGAAATAACGAGCGCTCAAAAGCAACGGTCGCCAGATCCCGCCAAAAGGCCTAAGCACCAAGAAGAACGACCGCAGAAACCTTCACCGAGAAAACGAACACAGAAAAACGCCAGAGACCATGATGAGCACCAACCTAGGTAAAAAGCCGCGCCAAAACCACCCAGAGACAGCCAAGGAGATAAGAGAGAAAATCAGAAAGTCTGAAGAGTCGATCACAAAGCTAAAGACACATTCTGAGAAAGGGACTTGTCCTAAGACTTTGCGCTATAGCGCAAGGGCGAGTATTGCGCCCGACGAAGAATTTAAGAAAGAAATCTCCTTTATCCGAAAAAAACGCGGAAAAGAAATTCCTAGACGCTCTAACCAGGTTCCACTACAGGCGAATCGAAAGATACACTGTCAACCTAAGAAAACTCGAACAGCTCGAATCACGAAAGAGCACTGATGTTTCACTGATTAAGAATAGGCAACTGTCAGCTAAAGAACATGCTGATAAGATCGAACGAATCCAGAAAAAAATGTCAAAACTGTCTGAAAAGATGATAGAACTAGAGAGAGAACAAAATAAAGAAGTTGAATCTTATCCAAGAGTGTTGTCTTTGACTGAAAATTCCCCGAAAACAAAAAAGGCGGGAAAGGATAAACGTTCCATATCTACAAAAAAACGCAGGGAACGAAAGAAAATAATGCAACACGATATAGCTAAGAAAACAATGGAATCAAAGAAAACACACATAAAGAACCTCTCAGATTACGATCTTACACGCGACGAAATTAACCTTCCGTCAAGGGGGCTCAATTATATTCCTACACCCGTGACAAATCAAAGTCACATTAGAAAAGCGCTCTTAAAGGATTTCGCAGCTTTTGCAAGGCGAATGCGCCTACAGTTTATCTTCCACGGTAGAGACAAAAACCCGCATCCTTTCCATGTAAAGTCAAACTGGGAGCCGCCCGTTCAATCATCAGTCGCACTAGAAACGTATCTAGAAGAGGTCAAAACTCAACTGGCGGAGATACAAATATCTAAGCCTAAAAACAACCTGCCAACCAAAGAACATCTAGCAATTAAGGAGTTGAAACAGAAACCAAACATTAACATAAAAAAGGCAGACAAAGGTACATCTACTGTCATTATGAATAAAGAAGACAAAATTCATGAGGGGCAGATACAACTAGATGTTGAAGAAAACTACAAAGCCCCTTCATCACCCATGGTATCTGAAACTTATAAGAGAGTCACGCAACTCATAAGATCACTACACCATGGCAAGCATATTGATGCAATGACAGAGAAATGGCTATCACTCACACAAAACCCGCCTGGTATTCCAGTTTTCTAACACACTTACAAAGATTCACAAGCCAAATCCAGTTGGGAGACCCATCATTTCGGGCTGTGAAGGCCCGACAGAACGAATATCATCTTTTGTAGACTATCTCCTTCAGCCTATCGCTAAAGCACAACAGTCGTATCTTAAAGATACAACAGATTTTATTAACTTCATAGAAAAAACAAAGGTCGAAGAACACACAGTCCTAGTCTCAATGGACGTTACAAGCCTATATACCAACATTCCACAGGAGGAAGGGATGACTACTGAAAATAGCCCTCCCCGTTCCTACTCGCTTTATCAGAGAAATGCTTCAACTCATCTTAAAAGAAAACTCTTTCCAATTTAATGGGAAACACTATCTCCAGACACAAGGTACAGCTATGGGCACAAAAAATGGCAGTAGCTTTTTCCAATATCTTCATGAACGCGATAGAGAGAGAAATCATTCGCCTAAGCCCTAACAAACCACTGGTCTGGAAAAGATATATTGACGATATATTTTCCCTATGGAATATAGACAAGAAAGACATAGGCTCGTTCATAGAACTAGCTAACAACCACCATCCGACCATAAAATTTACGGCTGAGATCTCAGACACAGAAATTGCTTTTCTGGATACATGTGTTTATAAGGGCTACAGATTCGAGAGCGAATCTATCCTTGACGTGCGAACACATTTCAAACCGACAGAATCTTTCCAGTACACAGAATATTCCTCCTGTCACCCACCGGGCGTCAGGAAAGGCTTCATTAAAGGTGAAGCTTTAAGACTTCTTAGAACTAACTCTTCAGAGGAAACTTTTGAAGAGTAAGCAATTCAAACGAAAATTGCGAGCGAGAGGTTATCCAGATAACCTTTCGGAGAAGATTCTTTCAGAAGTTAAATTTAGCGAAAGATCGTCGGCGCTACAAAACAAACAAAAGACGCACAAAAGAATTTTACCGTTTGTTACAGAATATCGCCCTTCTGTGCCTAATCTTAAGAATATTCTAATGGCAAAGTGGCACCTTATAAAGAATCAACCTGTGCTTAGAGAAATGTTTAAAGACCCTCCAATCCTTTCATACAGAAAAGGGAGGTCGTTAAAAGATATACAGGTCAGAGCCAAACTCTGAAGGTCAACGATAAAACCAATGGACCAATGGAAGTCGTGTTTGGCCTGTCTATTTTATGAACCATCATTGTTCTTGTCATTTAATGTGGCTGCCAGAGTCTTTGTCACTTGAATCTTTTGGGAGTGGTTTCAAACTACATATAGAACTTTCTTTTTTACCATGGGAAAGTGATCCTTCCAATTGTCCTCCTAGTACAGCTTTCCTCTTTTGGCACTTATCTTCCTTCAGAAAATCCCTAGTCACAATTTATCATCAAGGCATTTGTTAGTAAACTGATCTTGTTGGACAACAATTCATTTTCATAATATTTATTTGTAGAACAATTTATTGCTCCTCTTTTTCGCGTCTTTTGACAGCTTAAGTGACAACATTTCATGACCTATGATGCCATGACCTAAAAAGGGTTTCTAATTTTACGGAAGTAGGCCTCAGTTTTTTCAGCCCAAGGTTGAATTTTCATTTTTCCTTCAGTCCAGAAGTCTCAAAGTTAAATGTAAGCCAAAAAACGTTTTGGGTTCTTGTTTTTGAAAGTATTTTAATGCTTAATATTTGATTCCCACCTTCTTAGAACTCCCACTTCCTGCCTTTTCCTCTCATGGCCCCTGTTCTCCTGTCTTCTGCCCCCCTCCCCCGCCCCTGCTCACTTTAATTTGTGGTTATTCCATGAACAGTAGTCTTACAGCACTAAGGAATAGTATCCAGCTCTTAAAGATTAAGATTCCTTATGCAGAGATTCCTCTATCCTTACACAGAGTATTTAAGTCACAAATATGTTTCATTAAAATGATATTGATGTCTACAACATGAGCCCACTGGACATATAAGAAATGTGTCCCACTGCCTGACACTCTGTTTCACTTGGAGTGAATGAATAATTAATTTTATTAAAGCATTGAAATCAAGTGTCTGATAACCTTCATATAAATGTATTTCCCAATATCCTAGCCTCCCTTATGACTTACAGCATAAGAGGAAAGCATCAAAATGAAAATATTCTGCAAATAAAACTGTGTGTGGACTTAAGTACACAAGCTGTCCCTCTGCCTGTTAGTATTTTCAAGATCCCACCAGCCAGAGGGACAAGATCACAGAACACTGACAACATTTATTAATTGTAGAGTGACTCTAGCATACTATAAACAAAAAATAAAGAACAACATATCAAATTATTCTACAAATAGTACTGTGCATGGACTTGAGTCCAATTACCTTATACACAAGCTGTCCTCTGCCCGTTAGTATTTTCAAGATCCCATCAGCCAGAGGGACAAGGTTACAGAACACTGAAAATATATAACTGTAGAGTGATTATAGTGTAGTATAAAAGTAAAGAGCAATGTATCAAAACTATTCTAGAAATAAAACTTAAGTCCAGTAACCGTCCTTATACACAAGCTCTCCCTCTGGCCGGTAGTATTTTCAAAATCCTACCGGCCAGAGGGACAAGATCACAGAAAACTGAAAATATTACTGTAGAGTGATTCTAGTGTAGTATGAAAGTAAAGGACAATGTATAAAACTATTCCACAAATAAAACTGTGCATGGACTTGAGTCCAATTACCTTATACACAAGCTGTCCTCTGGCCGGTAGTATTTTCAAGATCCTACCAGCCAGAGGGACAAGATCACACAAAACTGAAAATATTACTGTAGAGTGATTCTAGTGTAGTATGAAAGTAAAGGACAATGTATAAAACTATTCTACAAATAAAGCAGTGCATGGACTTCAGCCCAATTACCTTATACACAAGCTGTCCCTCTGGCCGGTAGTATGTCAAGATCCTACCGGCTAGAGGGACAAGGCAAAGGAAGTTTGAATTCGGGGATCTACAGAATCAAGAGCTCAATAAAATAATTCGTTTCAGGGAAAGACGTATTCAAAAACTCTTGTGCCTAAAGTCAAAGACTTCTACAAGACGTCTACAGTGCAGTGTTTATACTACCTGTACAAGACAATCTACAGTGTTTGCGTACAATTTACGAACTAGACCCAAGATGTACGGAAACACAATCGCAATGAAATTACTTTGAGAACTGGAGGAGTCACGAACACCTGGGTGACAAAAGCATGCCAAGTCGCCCTCGTTTTTCTCTAGAGATCAACTGAAAGTCTCGATTCGCACGAGGAATGCTGCAGTCTTTCTCGGTCTGGAAAGACTATTCACCACCACCTACGAATCTACTATTCTAAAAAAGTTTTCCTAGGTCTATCGTGGATTCGTAGGTGGTGGTGAATAGTCTTTCCAGACCGAGAAAGACGCAGCATTCCTCGTGCGAATCGAGACTTTCAGTTGATCTCTAGAGAAAAACGAGGGCGACTTGGCATGCTTTTGTCACCCAGGTGTTCGTGACTCCTCCAGTTCTCAAAGTAATTTCATTGCGATTGTGTTTCCGTACATCTTGGGTCTAGTTCGTAAATTGTACGCAAACACTGTAGATGTCTTGTACAGGTAGTATAAACACTGCACTGTAGACGTCTTGTAGAAGTCTTTGACTTTAGGCACAAGAGTTTTTGAATACGTCTTTCCCTGAAACGAATTATTTTATTGAGCTCTTGATTCTGTAGATCCCCGAATTCAAACTTCCTTTGCCTTGTCCCTCTAGCCGGTAGGATCTTGACAATACTACCGGCCAGAGGGACAGCTTGTGTATAAGGTAATTGGGCTGAAGTCCATGCACTGCTTTATTTGTAGAATAGTTTTATACATTGTCCTTTACTTTCATACTACACTAGAATCACTCTACAGTAATATTTTCAGTTTTGTGTGATCTTGTCCCTCTGGCTGGTAGGATCTTGAAAATACTACCGGCCAGAGGGACAGCTTGTGTATAAGGTAATTGGACTCAAGTCCATGCACAGTTTTATTTGTGGAATAGTTTTATACATTGTCCTTTACTTTCATACTACACTAGAATCACTCTACAGTAATATTTTCAGTTTTCTGTGATCTTGTCCCTCTGGCCGGTAGGATTTTGAAAATACTACCGGCCAGAGGGAGAGCTTGTGTATAAGGACGGTTACTGGACTTAAGTTTTATTTCTAGAATAGTTTGATACATTGCTCTTTACTTTTATACTACACTATAATCACTCTACAGTTATATATTTTCAGTGTTCTGTAACCTTGTCCCTCTGGCTGATGGGATCTTGAAAATACTAACGGGCAGAGGACAGCTTGTGTATAAGGTAATTGGACTCAAGTCCATGCACAGTACTATTTGTAGAATAATTTGATATGTTGTTCTTTATTTTTGTTTATAGTATGCTAGAGTCACTCTACAATTAATAAATGTTGTCAGTGTTCTGTGATCTTGTCCCTCTGGCTGGTGGGATCTTGAAAATACTAACAGGCAGAGGGACAGCTTGTGTACTTAAGTCCACACACAGTTTTATTTGCAGAATATTTTCATTTTGATGCTTTCCTCTTATGCTGTAAGTCATAAGGGAGGCTAGGATATTGGGAAATACATTTATATGAAGGTTATCAGACACTTGATTTCAATGCTTTAATAAAATTAATTATTCATTCACTCCAAGTGAAACAGAGTGTCAGGCAGTGGGACACATTTCTTATATGTCCAGTGGGCTCATGTTGTAGACATCAATATCATTTTAATGAAACATATTTGTGACTTAAATACTCTGTGTAAGGATAGAGGAATCTCTGCATAAGGAATCTTAATCTTTAAGAGCTGGATACTATTCCTTAGTGCTGTAAGACTACTGTTCATGGAATAACCACAAATTAAAGTGAGCAGGGGCGGGGGAGGGGGGCAGAAGACAGGAGAACAGGGGCCATGAGAGGAAAAGGCAGGAAGTGGGAGTTCTAAGAAGGTGGGAATCAAATATTAAGCATTAAAATACTTTCAAAAACAAGAACCCAAAACGTTTTTTTGGCTTACATTTAACTTTGAGACTTCTGGACTGAAGGAAAAATGAAAATTCAACCTTGGGCTGAAAAAACTGAGGCCTACTTCCGTAAAATTAGAAACCCTTTTTAGGTCATGGCATCATAGGTCATGAAATGTTGTCACTTAAGCTGTCAAAAGACGCGAAAAAGAGGAGCAATAAATTGTTCTACAAATAAATATTATGAAAATGAATTGTTGTCCAACAAGATCAGTTTACTAACAAATGCCTTGATGATAAATTGTGACTAGGGATTTTCTGAAGGAAGATAAGTGCCAAAAGAGGAAAGCTGTACTAGGAGGACAATTGGAAGGATCACTTTCCCATGGTAAAAAAGAAAGTTCTATATGTAGTTTGAAACCACTCCCAAAAGATTCAAGTGACAAAGACTCTGGCAGCCACATTAAATGACAAGAACAATGATGGTTCATAAAATAGACAGGCCAAACACGACTTCCATTGGTCCATTGGTTTTATCGTTGACCTTCAGAGTTTGGCTCTGACCTGTATATCTTTTAACGACCTCCCTTTTCTGTATGAAAGGATTGGAGGGTCTTTAAACATTTCTCTAAGCACAGGTTGATTCTTTATAAGGTGCCACTTTGCCATTAGAATATTCTTAAGATTAGGCACAGAAGGGCGATATTCTGTAACAAACGGTAAAATTCTTTTGTGCGTCTTTTGTTTGTTTTGTAGCGCCGACGATCTTTCGCTAAATTTAACTTCTGAAAGAATCTTCTCCGAAAGGTTATCTGGATAACCTCTCGCTCGCAATTTTCGTTTGAATTGCTTACTCTTCAAAAGTTTCCTCTGAAGAGTTAGTTCTAAGAAGTCTTAAAGCTTCACCTTTAATGAAGCCTTTCCTGACGCCCGGTGGGTGACAGGAGGAATATTCTGTGTACTGGAAAGATTCTGTCGGTTTGAAATGTGTTCGCACGTCAAGGATAGATTCGCTCTCGAATCTGTAGCCCTTATAAACACATGTATCCAGAAAAGCAATTTCTGTGTCTGAGATCTCAGCCGTAAATTTTATGGTCGGATGGTGGTTGTTAGCTAGTTCTATGAACGAGCCTATGTCTTTCTTGTCTATATTCCATAGGGAAAATATATCGTCAATATATCTTTTCCAGACCAGTGGTTTGTTAGGGCTTAGGCGAATGATTTCTCTCTCTATCGCGTTCATGAAGATATTGGAAAAAGCTACTGCCATTTTTTGTGCCCATAGCTGTACCTTGTGTCTGGAGATAGTGTTTCCCATTAAATTGGAAAGAGTTTTCTTTTAAGATGAGTTGAAGCATTTCTCTGATAAAGCGAGTAGGAACGGGGAGGGCTATTTTCAGTAGTCATCCCTTCCTCCTGTGGAATGTTGGTATATAGGCTTGTAACGTCCATTGAGACTAGGACTGTGTGTTCTTCGACCTTTGTTTTTTCTATGAAGTTAATAAAATCTGTTGTATCTTTAAGATACGACTGTTGTGCTTTAGCGATAGGCTGAAGGAGATAGTCTACAAAAGATGATATTCGTTCTGTCGGGCCTTCACAGCCCGAAATGATGGGTCTCCCAACTGGATTTGGCTTGTGAATCTTTGTAAGTGTGTTAGAAAACTGGAATACCAGGCGGGTTTTGTGTGAGTGATAGCCATTTCTCTGTCATTGCATCAATATGCTTGCCATGGTGTAGTGATCTTATGAGTTGCGTGACTCTCTTATAAGTTTCAGATACCATGGGTGATGAAGGGGCTTTGTAGTTTTCTTCAACATCTAGTTGTATCTGCCCCTCATGAATTTTGTCTTCTTTATTCATAATGACAGTAGATGTACCTTTGTCTGCCTTTTTTATGTTAATGTTTGGTTTCTGTTTCAACTCCTTAATTGCTAGATGTTCTTTGGTTGGCAGGTTGTTTTTAGGCTTAGATATTTGTATCTCCGCCAGTTGAGTTTTGACCTCTTCTAGATACGTTTCTAGTGCGACTGATGATTGAACGGGCGGCTCCCAGTTTGACTTTACATGGAAAGGATGCGGGTTTTTGTCTCTACCGTGGAAGATAAACTGTAGGCGCATTCGCCTTGCAAAAGCTGCGAAATCCTTTAAGAGCGCTTTTCTAATGTGACTTTGATTTGTCACGGGTGTAGGAATATAATTGAGCCCCCTTGACGGAAGGTTAATTTCGTCGCGTGTAAGATCGTAATCTGAGAGGTTCTTTATGTGTGTTTTCTTTGATTCCATTGTTTTCTTAGCTATATCGTGTTGCATTATTTTCTTTCGTTCCCTGCGTTTTTTTGTAGATATGGAACGTTTATCCTTTCCCGCCTTTTTTGTTTTCGGGGAATTTTCAGTCAAAGACAACACTCTTGGATAAGATTCAACTTCTTTATTTTGTTCTCTCTCTAGTTCTATCATCTTTTCAGACAGTTTTGACATTTTTTTCTGGATTCGTTCGATCTTATCAGCATGTTCTTTAGCTGACAGTTGCCTATTCTTAATCAGTGAAACATCAGTGCTCTTTCGTGATTCGAGCTGTTCGAGTTTTCTTAGGTTGACAGTGTATCTTTCGATTCGCCTGTAGTGGAACCTGGTTAGAGCGTCTAGGAATTTCTTTTCCGCGTTTTTTTCGGATAAAGGAGATTTCTTTCTTAAATTCTTCGTCGGGCGCAATACTCGCCCTTGCGCTATAGCGCAAAGTCTTAGGACAAGTCCCTTTCTCAGAATGTGTCTTTAGCTTTGTGATCGACTCTTCAGACTTTCTGATTTTCTCTCTTATCTCCTTGGCTGTCTCTGGGTGGTTTTGGCGCGGCTTTTTACCTAGGTTGGTGCTCATCATGGTCTCTGGCGTTTTTCTGTGTTCGTTTTCTCGGTGAAGGTTTCTGCGGTCGTTCTTCTTGGTGCTTAGGCCTTTTGGCGGGATCTGGCGACCGTTGCTTTTGAGCGCTCGTTATTTCACCTTCACTGTCACTGTCTAAGATGGAATCTTCGTCAGCAGTTGATACACTTTCTTGAGGCACTGAGGGGTCGGCAAATAGCCCTTCGTTATTCAGTATTCTGTTCTCTGCCATTATGTTCTATCTCAAGCAAGACTACGTAGTTTCGATCCTTTCAGTGGATCTCATCAGTTGCTACTATGTTGCAATCTGGAGGAATGTAAGTCTTGTGAAGACTTTTCTCATTCCGTTGAGTTCGGGCTGTGCTAAGGTTTATATACCCGTTTAGCGGATCGAAAATGGAGCATTGCTATTGGCTGACTAAAATCGGCCAATGTGGTACGAGTACTTTCGTCCTACTAAAGTTGTGTTTCTTAAGAAGGTCGTTTGCTGGATTTTCTAGCTGATAAGGCGTATATTCTTGTGATTTTTGCTCCGAGATACTTTGCTATGACATGTTCTTTAATGTCTGTAGCGGTGAACAAAACTACATTTACACATCTCCTATTTATACAACACTGTCTTGCAGAAATTGACTACTGTATGTTTGTCTTATTTTGTAGGATGACATTCCCTCTCTCGATGAAAAGATAAGAAAGCACATTTTACAGCAAATGCTACCAAACTGAAAGCATGTACCTTCAAAAGAACTCAGATGTTGTTATCAATAATTGAAGATAAAATTTGCTTGCAAAGGATTAGTCTCCATATTTCATTTATCAGTTGTACATATATTGTGATTTTTAAGAAAGTTATGACATCCTTTAATTTTAAAGACATGTTTCAACCTTTTGGACATATATATTATAATAATAATAATAATAATAATAATAATAATAATAACTTTATTTAAGTCTCGTATGTATTTAGCACAGCAGTGCTAATTGGGGACACTGTAAATAACACTTAAGTAATAAGTAACTTTCACTAAATAAACACTCTAAATCCCTTGTTCACCTAAAACTTCCACACAGATACTGCCATCTTCACTGAATTATTGCAATGGCCACAGAGCATGAAAAGAATTTACAGGCACCATGGATTTAAGTCCAATTACCTTTACTCAAGCTGTCCCTCTGGCCGGTAGTATTTTCAAGATCCTACCGGCCAGAGGGACAAGATCACGCAAAACTGAAAATATTACTGTAGAGTGATTCTAGTGTAGTATGAAAGTAAAGGACAATGTATAAAACTATTCCACAAATAAAACTGTGCACGGACTTGAGTCCAATTACATTATACACAAGCTGTCCCTCTGGCCGGTAGTATTTTCAAGATCCTACCAGCCAGAGGGACGAGATCACACAAAACTGAAAATATTACTGTGGAGTGATTCTAGTGTAGTATGAAAGTAAAGGACAATGTATAAAACTATTCTACAAATAAAACAGTGCATGGACTTGAGTCCAATTACCTTATACACAAGCTGTCCCTCTGCCCGTTAGTATTTTCAAGATCCCATCAGCCAGAGGGACAAGGTTACAGAACATTGAAAATATATAACTGTAGAGTGATTATAGTGTAGTATAAAAGTAAAGAGCAATGTATCAAACTATTCTAGAAATAAAACTTAAGTCCAGTAACCGTCCTTATACACAAGCTCTCCCTCTGGCCGGTAGTATTTTCAAAATCCTACCGGCCAGAGGGACAAGATCACAGAAAACTGAAAATATTACTGTAGAGTGATTCTAGTGTAGAATGAATAATTAATTTTATTAAAGCATTGAAATCAAGTGTCTGATAACCTTCATATAAATGTATTTCCCAATATCCTAGCCTCCCTTGTGACTTACAGCATAAGAGGAAAGCATCAAAATGAAAATATTCTGCAAATAAAACTGTGTGTGGACTTAAGTACACAAGCTGTCCCTCTGCCTGTTAGTATTTTCAAGATCCCACCAGCCAGAGGGACAAGATCACAGAACACTGACAACATTTATTAATTGTAGAGTGACTCTAGCATACTATAAACAAAAATAAAGAACAACATATCAAATTATTCTACAATAGTACTGTGCATGGACTTGAGTCCAATTACCTTATACACAAGCTGTCCCTCTGCCCGTTAGTATTTTCAAGATCCCATCAGCCAGAGGGACAAGGTTACAGAACACTGAAAATATATAACTGTAGAGTGATTATAGTGTAGTATAAAAGTAAAGAGCAATGTATCAAACTATTCTAGAAATAAAACTTAAGTCCAGTAACCGTCCTTATACACAAGCTCTCCCTCTGGCCGGTAGTATTTTCAAAATCCTACCGGCCAGAGGGACAAGATCACAGAAAACTGAAAATATTACTGTAGAGTGATTCTAGTGTAGTATGAAAGTAAAGGACAATGTATAAAACTATTCCACAAATAAAACTGTGCATGGACTTGAGTCCAATTACCTTATACACAAGCTGTCCCTCTGGCCGGTAGTATTTTCAAGATCCTACCAGCCAGAGGGACAAGATCACACAAAACTGAAAATATTACTGTAGAGTGATTCTAGTGTAGTATGAAAGTAAAGGACAATGTATAAAACTATTCTACAAATAAAACAGTGCATGGACTTCAGCCCAATTACCTTATACACAAGCTGTCCCTCTGGCCGGTAGTATTGTCAAGATCCTACCGGCTAGAGGGACAAGGCAAAGGAAGTTTGAATTCGGGGATCTACAGAATCAAGAGCTCAATAAAATAATTCGTTTCAAGGAAAGACGTATTCAAAAACTCTTGTGCCTAAAGTCAAAGACTTCTACAAGACGTCTACAGTGCAGTGTTTATACTACCTGTACAAGACATCTACAGTGTTTGCGTACAATTTACGAACTAGACGGGAAGAGACGTAAAGAAATTTATAGCATTTACCGAAAAAATCACTGCTTCGACCTCTACACATTATTCTTAACATGCCAGGTAAATAGAAACGTACTTGTCTTGTTGATCAACATAGTTTTACCACCGGCAATTCGCATATTATGAGAAAGTATGAGAAAGTATAGTCCGCCATATTGGAATAGCCGACAATTTCCGAAAACTCCTCGGCTCGGAAACTCGTTCCTAGGACTCCTCGGTTGTCCTTCTGAGCGGTAGGATTTAGGCACAACCAAGACCCTGCACACAGCGAACTAAAACGATCGCTGATTGGTGCATTCTATTGCTCGTTCTTACGTGCGCTCTCATTGGTTAATTCTTTTCAAAACAAAAATGGTGGCTCCCTGGGTTCTTCGTGGAAACTGAGAACAGAGTCTAAGGCTTAAAAAGTGGAAAGGATGCCTGTTTGATCTTCTTTTAAACCCTGCTGTACTGTTAGAAGTAACTGAAAAGCAGTAAGCAACATTTAGGACAGATCGCCGATAATTCACGCTTCTCCGTGGTGATCATGTTCCTCAATTCAAGTACTCAGCTGCCGGCAGTACAGTTAGAACTGCTTCTCCTTCTTTTAAGACCTCTGGACTGGTAATCGCTGCTCTTTCATTTATTGTAAGTACAGTAGAATCCCAATAACACGAACTCGGATAACTCGAACTTCCCACTAACTCAAACTTAGCCCTATATCCCTTGGATTTCACCCCACTTTTCAGTCAGTTTTACTCGGTTAACTCGAACTCGGATACCTCGATTTTCCGGCCAACTCGAACTAAATTTCCTTCCCCTTGATCAAAAATTCACTGAAATTTACACCCACTGAATAACGCAATGGTCATAGCATTTTCCTGGGGGAGGGAAGGTATTTGAAAGGGTTGCTTTTTACATGAATAATGGTATATAAAGGGTGAGGGGTTGGACCTCGGGGCAGAGCCTCCCCACATAAACATTTGTTGACTAGCCCCCTCCCTCCAAGCATTTTATGAATAAAGTGCTATTTGCTACCTAACGTTTGAACAATTGGGACCAGGATAGTAAATAGACCGCTTAGGGGAATACTGTAGATTTCAAGTGACGAGATGATCGAATGGGGGCAAAAATCAAACCCCCCTCCCAACCTCCTAATATATTTTTTTCCCACCATGAACCTTTTTATTGTTTTGATACCCGAAAAACTCCCTACTTTAATCAAGCCACCCAGAAGACCAACAATGCCATCATCACTGCCTCCAAGGCAGCACCTGGGATTCACCAGATAAAAGGGCAGTTTGACAAGGTAACAAAGATTCACCCTTCATCCCGGGCACATAGAAGTGCTAAAGATGATGAAATGTTAATGTTGAAAGACTTATGCAAACTGCGTCCCTTTCGCATAACTCCTAACAGATGCCATGAACACTTTCAAGAGATTACTTTATCTCCACTGGTTGGACAAGACATGGAAAAGTTTTTTTTCCTGGCTTGAAAAGCACAAGAAACAGATTGCCATGGGATAAGAAACATGGTCATCAGAGTACTCTAGCATTTAGGTGAAAGTCTCAACTGAACAATAATGCTGTTATTTTTCTTAAGTGGCAATAATCTTATTGTCATACCTCTCCTGAAATATAGCACTCAAAAATAACCATGAGGAGTGCACAGTAAAGAAGTGGAAGTCTATGAACAAACTGTAACATTGGATTAACTAACTTAGTTAATGACTGTGGGCACCAAGAATTACGAGACTGATATCCTTAGAAACGGTCTCAGGAGGAGTTGGTGAATTATTTTGGGGTCCCCGCCAACTTTGCAACAACAACAACAACAACAACATCTTTATTTCTTGCATTAAATATGCAAGTGTATGTAAATGTTGTACAGTCATGTAAATCAGTGTAAATATAAGTATCTACTATTGGCCTGTTTATACAAGGTGAGTGGGCCTGATTAGCCTAGCTGGCTGAGGGTTTGTGCTGTTAAAGAAATTCTAACGTTAACCAGAGAGTAGATTTGGGACTTTGCTGTACGATTGTGGAAATAACTATTTAAATAACAACCTTTTCATACATCCATTTAAAAAAGGAAAATACACTTTTATTTACCACTAAGTGACCAAAAATGTGGAAGTAGTTGCAAACTATAAGTTATGTTTAAAAGCAGAGGAGGAATGAAGGTCTTCCCAGACTGCTTTGCGTTGTTCGATTTTACAAGATGGCGCCTGTTTTGAGAACATGCGGCGAATTTCGGGGTTTTTTGAGTTCGATTTTCTTGGAGACGAAGCGCTTATCCGAGGTAAGTACACTTGATATTAGATCTTTATTGTTTTATCTTCTATCGGCAGACCATTTTGTGGGAATTGATCCGTCAACATAACTATTTTATGATGCTTTTAATATGAGTGTTTCAAACCTTTTGTAAACACGTCTTTGACTAGGTGCATAAATTCATTCGTAGTTGCAATTCTGCTGGAGTAATTCCAATCTACGATGAAGATTTTAGTTCTAGAAACGTCCATACACAAATGAATACCAAAGTGACCCTTAGTGACCCAGGATTTCTAACTTTTTGGAGGTTTCGAAAATGAGACAAAATCGGGAATTGCACAGACTTCACATGTCACATGCTGTGTAAGATACTACCGTGCGAGACATGAAAAGGAAAGGATATGCAATTATTATTGCTTTTCATAATTTTTTAAGCTGAATAGGAGTGCAATTAACAGTTTAATAGGCTGTAGAAATGAGTATTGGTTTATTTTCCAGGTGTAACAGCCGACATGGATTCCACAAATTTGAGTGCTACCCAGCCCAGTGACACTCCATGATCTCATAAAGGGGTCAACTCCATCAAAGCCCCAAAGAAAGAAAATTGGACTTCCATAAGGAAATCATTATTTGTTGACCAGACTGCTGATCCTGAATTTCGATATATCAAAAGTCACTTATTACAACTTCATGAAGTATGATGGAATGCTTTCTCTGTGTTTTCATTTTACACACAATATAGTTCTATTATCATGATTCATAAGGCCAAAGTTATGAAAAATTGTTGAGATTAAAAATTAGAGAGCATTCGCATGTGTATATAATTTAGGAATTTAATCTAAATTGTGCAGGTTCTAGGGCAGTGAGACTCTTTTACAAAATAATATACTGTTTTTGACCAGTAAATTTTCTAGTATATTTGTTTATGATATTTAAAGAATAATCCCTTGTCATGAAAAGTACTATTAGTAATGGTAATGGGACTGAGTGGAGTCCAATTCGGTCTGTAATCATACGAGTGATAACAAAATCGGACAACCGCGACAGTCCAAGTTATGAAAAAGGGGAAAATTTGAGGTTAACATACTGAGAAAGGAGGCGTAAACATTCTAATAAGGCTACCGGCAAAAACACAAAAGCAAGCGTGCGCGCACGTAGCACGTAATTTCAACTTTGAATGTGATTGGTTGATTTAAACTACAACTTTGAATGTGATTGGCTTAATGAACTGTCTGATAACAAACTGTCCAATAACAAACTATTTTTATGATTATTATTATTATTATCTATCATATTTCTGAAAAAATGTTACAAGGATAGCAATACATAATTTAGTATTCTTTGAGAACCTTTTCACATCATCCTGTGTGGGTCAAAGTGGGGGGTTAAATTTCATTAACTGTAAACAGGCTCTCTATTGGAGTAAAGAGAACAGAGCCAGCTTGATATCTGCCCACCTATTTTTTCCTCATACTCAGTTGGGGAGCCTGTTTATTATTGCTTACTAATTTATAAACTCCATCAACTGAGATCTGCTAGAAAGTCTTTGTCAATGGTGGAGTGGAGTTTGTTGGATATCACTAAAGTGGTCCACAGTTTCACAATTACAAAAACTTCAAGCAGCTTTAATTTATTGAAGACCATAACCCTCTCTTACATCTTGACCCAAGGGGTATTCCCTTTATATGGGCTCTGTGCAGCTTCAAAGGGTATGGTTTTTCAGATGTTTTGGTCCCAAATAGGGTATTGAGTTGGCCACTTTGGTCAATGTTTTTTTTTTTGGTACTCTAGTCTTGAATTGGATATGTTTTTAGAAGAAGCCACAATTTCATTATTATCGATAATAAGATCATAAACACAAGCCCTTCAGAAAGTATGTTTAGGGCAGCTGTGTCAGCTGCAACAGTCATAAATAGTGTATTGAATTTTTGATCTGGTCATAAATAGGGTATAGGGAAAATCACAGATTTTGGTCATAAATAGGGCACAGGTTTTGTCAAGCAGGCCACACATCTCTATCAAATTTAACTGGGAATATCCCCAGGAGTCTTGATTAAACATCAAACATATTATAAATCCTAACACTCCATCTTTCTTGTGTCATCTTCCAAAACCACCAAACATTCAGTGTCTCTAAGTGTCTCTTTTCTTTTAGTTCCACTCAAACCACAAACATGCATGTATTATGAACCTTTCACACATACTTATGGTACTTGCACACCATCGTTAGTTACATTTTAACCCAAGATAACAGTCGCGCAATGAACACAATATTACCCTAAACTTTCAGACAAGGATATTTATTTAAAAAAGATGAAACTGTTTCCCCTTTTCCTTGTTAAAGGCTCCCCAAGTTAAAACAAAAAACACTCTTAAATCACAATAAACAAACAATAGAAACTTAAGTACAACTAAGTCAACTCAAGTTTATTCCAGGGTCAAACATTGGAACTAACTGTACAGACTACACAAGAAAATAACAATTTATTATGTTAATGAACATTTTCCCTTCATGAATACACACTGCATTTAAAACCTGCATATAAGAAACCAATTTTTCTTTTAGATCTTGCAAGGCAAAGATTTTCATTTAAACCCCTCTAAACCTGGTCCTTTATGTACCTTAAGGTCCAAGACAGTAATCTGGCAATCAGGAAATTATTATAATTGTTGTGTTCTCAAATATTTTAACTTTGGTTTGTTTGTTTCCCCTGGATTAAGAGAAATAACATAATTTAAGATAGCGTTTATACTTGTTTAGATTGCAGCTCATTCAGACATTTGCATTTTTTTATATTAAAAAACAACCAATTTTCTTTCAGCAGCACAAAAATATATATATTTTACAAAAAAAGGAACCTGGTCTAAGAACCTAAATAACTTAATTTGCCACAAAACTACAATCTTTTGCGAAGCTGGTTTTTACTGGGTATTTATATGGGAAGATACCACATACATTCAATGGAAATTTTCATATAAAGATCCAACGACACAAGTTGACCACGAAGTAGAGCCCGTTTCAACATTGGAATCTTTCTTCCCATCAATAACTACAGACGAACGAGCGACTATCGAATTTAAATGCGTTACAATATAGAAATGTTTTCTTGTTCGTCATGGTTCAACTCGCCAATAGGATAAGTCTTTACCTTCGGTTCGCAGCTCGTGCTTGAAGGCATGAAATAAAACTGAACTATTTCCGATGCCGCTCAAATCTTCTGCACTACGTACGTGTACGCAGACACGAGGAACCAGCGTCGCGAAACCCTTGTTTCAGATATTTTTTCCACAAAACCAAAGTGCATGCTTTTGTCGACAAACGAAGCCAATAATCCTAAAGCAAGAGTCTTCTTTTGAAACGCAGTGGACGTATTAATAAAGGCAAATTTCACAAAGCATTTGTGCAGTGACGATTCATCGACACATATGCTGCTAAATACAGGAATTGTGCCCTATAAAAGAGCTAACTATTCCCCCACACGAAGGACGCCATGATGTTGATGCCACGAAAGTCTCGTTGCTGAATGATGACGTCACGAAAATTTTTGATATATTACTTTCAGTCGCAAAGCATTATGGGAAGACGTTCATTCCTCCTCTGGTTTAAAAGAAAGCAATTCCTAAAATGCCTAAAATAGCTTTGTTAGGTCGAGAGACCCTATCCTAACCGAAGAAAAACCTTAAAACCTCACGCTACGCACCTGCGAGTATAGGAAAATTCAATATGTAGTACGAAAAAGTCTAGTAAAATTCTTTATGTATATCTGTGACAAAACGGACGAACTCTAAACCCTTTTAAACTTATTTTTACCATTTTGGAGCCGACTATAGTGTAATCGTGTACCTGTACTATGCTTAAAAAATTTTAGGTTTACAATAACGGAAAGTCAAAAAACAGTAAGAATAAATTTCTAGATCACTTTACCATTTTTCTTTTGCTTTTACATGCATTCCTTCTTACTTTTAGGCTCTTTATTTAACGCGCATCCGAGCCATACGAGTTTGCCTTTGCCGCCATTTTGTTTGTTTTTCACCAGTCTCAAGACCTCGTACGCAGATCCTCTCACTCTTTATCTTGGCCGCCATTTTGAATAAATTTCCACCCTCTGGAGGTATTATTTGGGTCAAATTTTGGGCATATAACCACGCAAAGTAACCATGATGTACGCATGTCCACTGGGAGAGTGCATGGTAACACATGCGCACAACATCCACAACAGTAAAAGCAAGATGGCGGACGGCGGTAAACAATCGCGTAGGATAGAAGGATTTCACATGTTTCGAGTCTGAGACCCGAAGACATGGCTTGGGAACACGAGGATCACCGAAGCGTTTGTGTACCAACTGTGTTGCGGATACAGAACTGTCAAAAGTCGCCGGCAGCCAGTGAAAATCTACACTAACTTCCTGTTTCTGTCCGGCTACTCGAGCTCTGCTTCCAGATATTCTTCTGATTATTTAGCCTGTTTGAGAATATAGCCACTTACTTTCTGATGAATGGAGGATTAACCTTGCTAGAGATGAATGATTGCGCTTGGAGCCTTCGTGGACGGCTGTTGGGACTTTTCTGGAGGATCAGAGAACTTGTATGGATTGCAAATCGATTATGCAGTAGTATACTACTACTTTTCAGTGTACTTTTTACATTATGAAGACGTGAGTGACGGGATAGATTATTAGAAGTCTTGCCTTCTTCGCCACAGAAATAGTTAACGCAAACTCACAGTTATTACACCTGACATGAAACGTTATGAATCCTTGGTTTTGGTGCTGGCAAATTGCAATTGCCTGTTAAACTTGTTGCCCAAGTTTAACCTTGGCGTCAAATATAAACCCGGAAATCAGGAACTTGTTGATGAACATTTTAAAATTATATTTTATATTTTTGATGTTTCTTTTATTCATTTTCTTTTATACATGACCCCACAAGCGGCAGCACTTTTACACTACTGGGTTTAAACAAAGATTATTATTGTTATTATATTATTCATAACGGGAAAACTTTGTTTAAGAATATCAATATGAATAACGACACCATTCACCATTTACAAAGAAAAATACTGATAAAAATGCAAAACCAAAATTTCATTATTATAATAATTATTTCTACTAAAGGACCCCTGTACCACTATAGTCTCCTTCGCAGCCGTTATCAGGGTCGTCACCTAATGATCTTCCCCACTAACGCCATAAGTGGGAAGGATTGTTGCGTGACGGCCCTAATAACGGCTGCGAAGGAGACTAGTGCACACTAGTACTACAACCATTAGCATTATAACCTTTACAGCGACTTTTTACAAAGCTAAAAAAAAGTTATTATTATTATTATTATTATTATTATTATTATTATTGTTATTATTATTAGTAGTATTATTATTATTATTAGTATTATTTAAATGAACAGTTCTCAGTTGAAACTATAAGTACATGTAATAACGGAACCAGTAAACCCTTTCCAATTGTTTATTTATCCTAACATTTGCCTTAAGTTGGGTATGTGGCAACCACTATGTGATACAAGCACTTATTGCAACAGGTACATTGGATAAGCTTGACAGAAAATAAAGAAATTTGCTTCTTTATCTTGTTGTAGTTTGCTTGTTTCTGTATGGACTATCTTTTCTACTGAAATGCTATGGGTATCTTGTAACCGTGATAGTATAGAAGCACTTCTTTGAACAAAAGACTTGTCTAAGTTTGAAAGAAAGTAATGAAATTTTTTGGTGTTTCTTGTTGTAGTTGACATGTAGTTGACCAAAATACCAAGGTTAACATGTGCCCACAATTGGGGTTTATGGTAACCATAATGGTATATAAGCACCTCTTACATTGAAACAAACGTGAGTACGTTTAAAAGAAGTTAGTGAAA
This sequence comes from Platygyra sinensis, assembly GCA_019787425.1. NCBI lineage: Eukaryota > Metazoa > Cnidaria > Anthozoa > Scleractinia > Merulinidae > Platygyra > Platygyra sinensis. The sequence continues at coordinate 2,946 of JAHPZR010015872.1, read as the reverse complement.
TTTGTTGATGTTTCTTGGCGTCCTTTGCTTGTTTATGCACGGGCCATATTTTGTTAACCAAAAACACCATGGTTAACATATGCCCATAATTTAGGTATATGGTAACCATTGTGATATATAAGAAAGAGCTTCTTCCAACAAGCATATCATAAGCTTGAGAGAGAATAAAGAAGTTATTGATTTTTTTCGCCGTAGTTTGCTTGCTTATGTAGTGACTTGATTTAGTATTGCTTAAAAAATACCATGGTTAACGTATGCCCATAATTTGGGTATATGGCAACCATTATGATAATTGGGAACTTCTAAGAAGTATTGCATACGTTTCCGACATTTGCTGATTTATCTCGTTGTAGCGATCGTCATAGTTCGCTCGTTTATGTAGTGACTTGATTTAGTATTGCTAAAAGAACTACCATGGTTAACGTATGCCCATAATTTGGGTATATGGTAACCACTGTGATATATAAGAAAGAACTTCCAACAAGAAGATCGTAAGCTTGAGAGAGAATAAAGAAAGTTGTTGATTTTTTTCACCGTAGTTCGCTTGCTTATGTAGTGACTTGATTTAGTATATTGCTAAAAGAACTACCACGAAATACCATGGTTAACGTATACGCATAATTTGGGTATATGGTAACCATTATGATATTTGGAAACTTCTACGAAGCATTGCATACGTTTCCGACATTTGTTGATTTATCTCGTTGTAGCGACCCTCGTAGTTCGTTCGTTTATGTAGTGACTCGATTTAGTATTGCTAAAAGAACTACCATGGTTTACGTATGCCCATAATTTGGGTATATGGTAACCATTGTGATATATAAGAAAGAATTTTTTCCAACAAGAAGATCGTAAGCTTAAGAGAGAATAAAGAAAGTTGTTGATTTATGTCACTGTAGTTCGCTTGTTTATGTGTTGACTACTTTTGTTGTTAAGAAACACCATGGTTACCGTATGCCCATAATTTGGGTATATGGTAACCATTATGATATTTATAAGAACTTCTTCCAACAAGCATTGCATACGCTTTCCAGAAATTAAAGATATTTGTTGATTTATCTCGTTGTAGGGATCGTAGTAGTTCGCTTGTTTTATGTAGTGACTTGATTTAGTATTGCTAAAAAAAACTACTATGGTTAACGTATGCCCATAATTTGGGTATATGGCAACCGTTGTGATATATAAGAAAGGACTTCTTCCAACAAGAAGATCGCAAGAGAGAATAAAGAAAGTTTTTGATTTATGTCACTGTAGTTCGCTTCTTTATGTAGTGACTACTTTTGTTGTTGTGAAACACCATGGTTACCGTATGCCCATAATTTGGGTATATGGTAACCATTGTGATATTTAAGAACTTCTTCCAACAAGCATTGCATACGCTCTACAGAAATTAAAGATATTTGTTGATTTATCTCGTTGTAGGGATCGTCGTAGTTCGCTTGTTTATGTAGTGACTCGATTAAGTATTGCTAAAAAAACTACCATGGTTAACGTATGCCCGTAATTTGGGTATATGGTAACCATTGTGATACATAAGCACTTCTCGCAACAAGCACATTAAATAGTAAGCTTGAGAGAGAATAAAGGAACTTGTTGATATTTATCTCACCGTAGTTCGCTTGTTTATGTATTGACTACTTTTATTGTTACAAATACCATGGTTAAGGTATGCCCATAATTTGGGTATATGATAACCATCATGATATTTGGGAACTTCTTCCAACAAGCATTGCATTAGCTTGAATTTCAGCCGTCTCCTCCTCTCGCTAAGTCTCGGGAGAGAGACGACGTCTCTCTCCCGAGACTTAGCGAGAGGAGGAGACGGCTGAAATTCGGGCTAGCATTGCATACGCTTCCCTTAATTAAAAACATTTGTTTATGTATCTCGTCGTAGTTATCGCTGTAGTTTGCTTGTTTATGTAGTGACTAGATTTATTGTTACAAAATACCATGGTTAACGTATGCCCGTAGTTTGGGTATATGGTAACCATTGTGATATTTTTGAAAGAACTTCTTGCAACAGGCGTTTCCTAGGTTCCTTGCTCATATTTCGATAATTTCACCGCCAAACGTAGTTAGCATTTCTTGTTGAATACATCACTTACCTCATATACTTTAGCCATGTAATTTATGCATCTCTAGAATATTGTAGCACGTGCTAGCCTGTAGTGCACTTATCAATGTTAAGCTGCAGGGACAGAGGGGAGGAAGGGCGCATAGGCGGGGTATTTGACGTAAGACGTCTGCCCGTGGCAGAGGCTTTGGATCATTGCGGCCTGTGGGTCGGGGCATTTGACTTTAACCGTTAGTGGGGAATTTGTACTCTTTTTAACCATGATAACATCCCCGGGGTTGGGCATTTGAACAGAAAAAACGAAGCGAGGTCAAACCCCCCGGCTAAGCCCGGCCTCCCCCCATAACCCCCCCTGCGGCTTAACATTGATAGGTACATAATGCCTTTTTAGATTACATCAATTTATTGTTTTTTCGGAGTTCCAATAATTATTTTTTTTCTTAATTGTAATTATAGCCATGGTAATAGCCCAAAAGGGGTTTCTGGTCTGAGTGTTTTCTTTAGATTGCGCAGTTCAATGACATAGACAGTGTTGTAATTTATGTACACTATTTAATCATTTGTCATCTTTCCTGAAAATAGCGATGCTTTCGGCGGGGTTCCTTACGTTAATTCGGCCAGGGCTAAACCCTCGCATGGATTGGTCTATTCTTCCACAAAAGGTATCCAGAAGGTATCGTTTTAGGAACTGCTTCCAACAATCATTGCATACGCTTCCGAGAATTTAAAGACATTTGTTGTTTTATCCCGTTGTATGGATCGTCGTAGTTCTCTTGTTTTTGTAGTGACTTGATTAAATATTGTTAAAAAAATACCATGGTTAACGTATGCCCATAATTTGGGTATATGGTAACCATTGATTATCACAGTGT
>JAHPZR010015870.1:0-33469 GCA_019787425.1 Platygyra sinensis | reverse complement strand
AATCATCAGAACAAACAAAGGCTATCTGCAGATCTTCTGTTCATGGCCGCCTCGTGCCCAGTTTTTCGCAGCAAAAGTGCAAAATATCCAGGGCGATCCAAGCTAACCTTCAAAGGTAAACGCAGTCACCAAGCTGACTTTATGCTCTTGTGTTTCAATTCAATGCGTACACTGCAGACTACCAAATTACAAATGACTGGTCATTTGTGGCTTATTAGAGGCGAGGTGGGAGGAGGGGGAGGGTGAGGATGAAGGGTTTATAGCATATAACGGCATCGAACAAAACCAAAACAAATTTTATCGCCCATTTATTGACCTCCAAGAGGAATCTTTATCAGTATGGTTATCACTGCACGTACATGGTGTTCAGTTATTTTCACGCAAACCAACCTATAGATTTAGTGTTTCCCAACCTCAGTTAATCTGTGATATATTGTGTTGCTCAGTTTTATCCGATCAAGTGATTTAGATTTCAGAACTAAATTAATAAAAATCTCAACAAAGGCACCAATATCTCCAATTCCAATTCGACCAGGATAAAGTACCGACATGAAAAAACAGCTAAGGCCGTTGTAGCTTCCTCTCTAAGTGCCGCAATTTAAAAGTGGATAAATAAAACCTATTTACGTTTTGAAATCGAGTATGAGATAGTGGTCTTTCAAGAGTAAGTGCTCTATATTTATTAGAAATCCGACTTCGCGTCAACCCTTTCTCGTTTTGTTTCCGTTTCAAAGCCGACAACAAACGGCAATTTTATGAAAAGAAAGATCCCGTATAACTTAATCCTGCAACATAGCATATTGATAGCCACAAAACACCTACAACTAGGTTCTTCAACATGGATTGGTGGTCCTTGGGAATCAAAAAGGAGCTGATGTCAACTGTGAGATGAAACAAGTGATAAGACAAGAAAAGATAAACAATGGTGGCGAGAGCGAAATTAAGCAAAGGATATTCTGGGATGAAAGAAATCAGAAACTTAGCATTGCCTTGGAGATAAACATGCAACTGGGATATGTACGTTTCTAGTGTGATTTTTCCAAGCCACGTGAACATGTAAAAGTAGTGCCGTCGAAACAACGGGAACATATTGCGTAGAAATATGAAGGACAACAAAGGAATGAAAGAGAAATAAGGGTGGAGTTTGTTATACTGGTATTTGTCCAATACAAAGATGTGTCGAACCCAAAAAGCGAGGGAAGTGACGCACACTAAAGCGATTCCAAACCGTATTGCCGTTCGTTTTGCCGACGACTTTTCATCAAGATATCCCATGAGCCTCTCAAAATTAGGATGATGGTAGGCACAGAGCATGCCCAGAAGAGTCGCGTAATGATCAAGTCCTGCTCTAAACATCCACTCGTGGAGAGAATTCTCATAGCTCAAGATAAAGCCCAAGGGTTTAAAAACGATTTCTCCGACACCTGGCACGTCAAACAATAAGAAGACGATGAGAAAGTAGATCGTAAATTTTACAGCCATCTTTTGTGGGTCCTCGTTCCAACTGTTCAGCAGTCTCATGAAGCAGTAGGCTGACAAGAACCAGAAGGTGTGCATGGGACAGATGTAGTATAACATGTACTCATTGCGCACGACCAAGCACGTGATCACCACGAGGAAATTGAGGCGAAAAAGCATTTTAAGGACTCGGTAAAGACTGAAGTCTTTTTTGACCCAGAAAAAGGAGAAATTACCTGGAAAGATAAAGGAGACAATCGTGAATTTTGAAACAGTTTAGTTAATGGTAAATATTCAAGAAACCGTAGTGAAAACTGACTTAATATCATACACCGCTGACTAAATGAGCAATATCAGCGATGCGAACTCTAGAAGACTATCCTTTCTTTCAGCCTCGAAACTAGAAATTCTCGACGCGAATGTTTATCGTGATTATTTTTACTGATTTCACTTGAAACGGGAAAAAAATGAGATCTCTATTTATCGGAATAATCCTGGGAAGTGTTTAGCACAAGTGCTAGTGGGACCAAGCAAACAACTGAAACAGATAATTCCAAATGAACATAACATTGTTAATTTTCCCAACTGACTGGAGGCAAACCAGTTGGCTATTTACAAGCGTGGCCGAGGATTTGAACTCAAGGCTACCGAGAAACTGACAAATCCAGGCAGTGGTCAGAGTGAGATTCGAACCCGGGACCGCCGGATTCTGACACGCTTACCACTAGGCCACGCTGCCTCCACTTTTCTACAATAAAATGTTGAGGTTCTTAGAGCGCATTGGATATTGACGATTCTTGGGCAAGCTTCCTTGTGTCACCTTCAGCCCGTCCTGACTCATTTAATAACAAGTATCTAGTGTTTACATCGGACCTTTTAATCTCTGCACGCACGCAAGTTACGTGCCGTGCAATGCCAGAGGAACTGTGGATGTAGCCATTCGAATGAATTGATCACAAAAGGGACTACAAACGTTCAGCTGTTGTGTATGAGTAGACAAATAAACAATACTGACGTGCCAACCGTAATGGTTATCACGGATCTTAACAACGTTCCTCTCCCTACTCAGCAGTTAAAATTATCATAATAAAGGGAGTTACTCACCGAAGCCAGTCATCCAAACGTAAGCTGCGATGAACACTCTTATAGCGTTGTAAGTCTCCGCAGCTTTGAAGTAGTGATACCAAACAAACATGACTTGCATCCAGCCTTTCCACTCCTCCGTCTGTTCTCGGTTTAATATTTTGTCTGGAGTCTCCTTTCTGGTCAAGCCAGCAGCTACAGCCATAAGAAGCAGGACAAGAAACCAAAACAGATCACGTGAATAAGTGCGCTCAGTGGCGGGAAAATAGTGATTGTCATCGCACAAATAGTACAAGAACATAATGACTCCAAACATAGCCACACTTTGTAGGAAATGATCGAGAGGTGGTCTGACGGCAGTGGATGCTTGAGATGTCGACTTGCCTGGTACACTGTTCTCTTGACGTTCGTTTTCACGCTGGTTGACGAGTACAGCCTTTTGATGTGGAATCTCACCATTTTCTACTATTCCAAGGTTAGCTTCTTTGTTATCTTTGGAGGAAAGTAGAACGGAAATCCCAATTAAGGCGATATCTGAAGTTCTGGAGACGATTGCAACAACACTAAGTTGTTTCACTGAATGACTTTAAATTTGTTAAGTTCAGCTCCCATAGGAACATCATCAGCTAGAAAACCTTAAATCCTTTCCTCTCCCCTTTCTGTCCCGTCCCCATCAGTGTACTTGTACACATTCAAATGCTAAGCAATCGAACAAACCTTGCTTACCTGGCGCGGTATGCCGAAATGCGCTCCGCAAAGATGGAACTTTCAGTAACAACAGAAGTTTTCTAAAAGTCATCAGCGACACCACCGATACCCAAAATACAAAGAGCGCTTTCTGGTGAATGGATAGTGGGCCTTTGGAGGGAAGCCATTTTTGCCCTTCCGTAGGAGCTGCTTCGGTGTTCATTGTTGATCTGAGAGAACAAGAAGCATTAAAAACTGAATATGGATAGTACTAAGCAAGCAGTAGTGTCATGTCAACCAATCAATCAGTCAATCAATCGCTCGCTTTATTAACGTGGTCAGCATGCTTAGCTGCAAGCTATCGTAGTTTCCAGGTATAAGATAAAAATACAGAAAAAAAACTCCAATTAAAAATTAAGATAGTTTGGTTACAATATTAACCTCTTACTAACCGAGCGCGAGGGCCGTACTGGGGAATATTGGCCCGAGGTCGTGGCAATACGGACCGAGGGCCAATATTCCCCAGTACGGCTCGAGCTAGCTAGGTAAGTAAGTAGTTTATTATACGGCACTCGTGCCATGCTTGTTTTGAATTTGCCGGCTTTCGAAAACAAAAAATACAAAGCCGATGACCGTTATCCTTCTCATCTCATACTCACTGTTTAGGCAATTTTATTCATAGGCGTACTAGCTGGGGAGGGGGGGGGGGCGAGGGGGGCTGCAGCCCCACCCCCCAGTTACAGAAATGTTTGAAATTTTTCGGGCGAAACGCTGATGATTCGGGCAAAAGTACTCGGGAGAAAACTCTCTGAAAGGCTGTCAAAGCCAGACTTGAAGGCTACTTTCTCCGATGTTTCCCTTGTCAAGACGGAGTTAAGGTCAAATAATCTAAGGATCCAGGTAATTTGTTTTGGAAAAGCCATGTATCGTTTACATGTGTTTCGTAGAAATCCACCAGATGGATGTTACTTCCATGAACAAAAGAATAACAGAATCAAAACAAACGAAGATCTAGACTTTTTTTGTGGTGGCTCTGAAAAGAGCCGTTTTCAATGGTTTCACAAAGAGCGCTTTTAAAACTTCTTGAACTTCACGTACGAGAAAGAAGTTACTGTTTCTTTTATAAGTTCTAGATTTTACTAGGCAATCGATCGAGGTCATAGAGTATGTGAGGTTTCAAAATAACAACAGTTTGAATCCCGATCTCTCGAACCCTCATTTTTTCGAACCACCCGATAACTCGAAACGTAAGTCGTTTCCGTCTCCTCAGTCGAACACTGTAATTTTAGTTACCCCAGATTTCACGAAATATTCGATTTTCCGAACCAATTTTCGTTTCCTCTGGAGGTTCCAAAAATCGGGATTCAACTGTAATTTTGGAATGAAAATACGTTCATTAGACGTCAGAAATGTGAACGGTTTTTGTTTTTACTGCGGTTTGAGTGCGTTTGTACAACACATGCTTTCGGGCATTGTGTAATTTTTTCGGGCAATAAGGTGACCGCCCCCCCAGGTCCAAAGTGGCCCGTACGCCTATGATTTTATTAGATTACTAGCTCTAGCTAGAGTGTGAAATTAAGAATACACGAGAAAACCGTTCTACGGGTTATAATATTCTTTCAAACTTTGTTTATTCCGTATCCGTTGAGAATTCAAAGCTCCAAATTGTAATCTAGGCAGATCTTTGTTATTGTTGTTGTCATGCATTGGCCGCTAAGGACACAGTGCGAGTCTACCTTGCGATACTTATGAAACAAAGAGTTATCGCTTGAACTAGTTTAGGAAATTTGCATATCCACCGCTTCAAATGACGCGACAAAATTTGTTTTGCAGTTTTAAGGCCGTCACTGTTTACTAAACTTCAGTACAACCTGCACATTTCTGCCTCACTTATATCAGTTATATGCCGAGACTACTCGAACGTTTGCTGGTTTTTACGACAGCACTAAGTCCGTGAAATGAAATCAATCCCAATTTTACAACCTTTCGCCGTCTGAGAAACTTTACTGTCTGGAAGATTTGAAATTCTACCATAACTTCGGCTAAATCAGTTTTCAGTCGCCTGTGAAACATTGAATTGCGAACAATGAAAACTAAGCAGTTTCTACATTTTTTGGTTTGTGAAGGCTGAAGGTTGAATAGTTAAAATCGTCCGGGCCGGTATCTGCAATATGCAATAATTTGCTAGTGGCTTTATCTTTGTAAGTACTTCTTTGTTTACTTCATTGTTCATGGCTTGAAAATATGTCTTCTGCAGCACAGTACTATCAGAGTTGTAAACACTAACCTGTATATTCTTATTTTTTTGACCGAGCGGATTCACAGTAGTTATCCAGTGATAAATCTGATGATGATTTACGCGGGTGTCTCGCAGCTTCTTTCGATAGGTCTAATATCTAGATCACGTGATACTTGGACAGCGGTGTTGGCCGTTACGAAATGTAGCCTGCGACTGAGCAGGCTCACTTGTTTGGGTAGGGTATCACGGTCAAAGGTGACAAAGAACCCGCGATACCCTACCCAAACAAGTGAGCCTCCTCGCAGGCTAAACGAAATGGTAAACTGTACTTCTAACTGTACTTCTGTAAAATAAGATTAATTTTTATTTTGGATGTTGTTACATTTTCTTTAGTTTAAATAGGTAATGCCATGTATTGTTATGGAAATACCTTAATAAATTGTTGTTGCTGTTGTTGTTGTTGTTGTTGATTTTTGACAACTCATGAACAGTTGTTCTCAATAGCGAAGCGCGCGAGTGACGTCATGACTCAGACAAGACTCAGACAAACAAACTGGAATGGTGGATGATTTTGAAGATTTCTTTAAGAGCAAAAGCCAGTGTTCCTTAAACACTTGTGAAACAAAAATTTCGCTTATATTCCCTGTATTTCCCTCAGAACAAGCTTATGTCGACTGAGTCTCGCGGGGAATTCAGTGATTTGCATTCTATTTTTAGACTTCGCGCGCTTCGCTATTATAATCCTACATGAAGATGAATTTAATTTGGTAATTTGAAAGGTGCGTCTCTTAATGAATTCCAAGATTTGATTTTTAAATCCAAAATAAATCGGAAAACGGATTTTGCGTTTCTTTACTCAACAGAACAATCCAAGATCTTTCAGATCATGGTGCTTCAAAGGAACCGAAGAATCCACTTTCAGAGTGGATTTTTTCGGTTCTTTTGACGCACCATGATCTGAAAGATCTTGGATTGATCTAGTCTCCTCCGGAGCCGTTTTTTGGGATGCCAAAAAAACGGCTGCGGAGCAGACTAGGATTGATCTGTCTAGTAAAAAAACGCAAAATCCGTTTTCGGATTCCCTCGGATTTAAGAATCCCATCTTGGATTTTCTTTAAGAAACGCACCCAAAAGATCATATATGAAAGGAATGCGATTGTTGCTGCTGACCACAAGAATTGAAGACTGGGAGTATCAAGGAGCGAGGGCAAGGGGCCTGGTGCATCTTGTGTTCGCGGAACAGTCACCGGTAGTCTGGAGTCATAAAGCCAAGTTTTTACCTTTCCACTGCTCTGATCATTCGACTGATCTAGGTGGTATGCCGGTATCAAGCTTAATGTAAACCTTGATAGGATTGCCAGACTCTTTTCCAATACAGTGGAACCCCGCTCTAACGGAGTGTCACGGTACCGAAAAAAATGTTCGTTATAGCGGGGCCTTCGTTGAAGCGAAGACCCCGTTATAACGAATTATCTGATTAACAGCAAAAATATTCCTTATAGCGGGGTAACCAAGCTGAACAGCAAAACAGTCTACAGACTTGCGCGTGAACAGCTACATTTAAATAAAGCAAAGCTTTGAAGGTCAAAGTTTCCCTATCTTGACCAATGGGAGTCGTGTTTGGTCTGTCAACCATTTGTATCATCATGCCGTTTTACTGACTGCGAGCGACAGGACAAAGTATTCGTTATAGCGGGGTAAATTGTGCGTTGGGACCGTCAAAATCTATTCGTTATAGCGGGGATTTCGTTATATTGGGGTTCGCTATAGCGGGGTTTGTTTCCACATATTTTACTATAATTCTGCCGGGCTTTCATATGTTGTTCGTTATAACTGGGTCTTCGTTATAGCGGGGTGCCACTGTAGCAATGTTCAGAGTTTGTTTCGATTTCTTCGTTTCGCATTGGAGGTCATTTTAAATCTCCCAATTTAGCGACACTGAATTAAAACTAAAACTTCGATACACCGTGTAGTTCTTTCCGGCTCATTTGTGATTGAACTGGAACAACATCTTCAACAACCGGCAAAACTGGACTCAATCCAAATTAAATTTAAATGTCCGATTAACACTTACACCGTGGCGCCCGACCTAAAAGGGAACTCTTTGATCAACTTCAGCACGTGTACACATAAAGAGAACAAACAAGCCTGAACATCTTACCTTTGATTCACTGATGTCTGTCTGCGGTAAGTTGTGCTCACACCGGCTCAGATGAATAGGGCAGTTAAATCAAATGTCTTGCTACGTAAACTTGTATTATCTTACTGGTACCCGCCAGCTTGCTACCAAGGTGATAACAACTATCCGAGGAAAATGTTGCATTAACTTATTGCAGATCTGTTTTCGTTTACCAAGATAAATTTAAGCCATATATAATATGCCAGTTTTCTTTTGCACTAGCTGTGATTGTTATGGAGAAGGCGTCTTCTTAATTTCGCTTTTCGTTTTTTTTTAAAAAGGGGGCGGTGATCGTGAAAAAACAAAACAAAAATACTTGCGAAAAAAAAGAGCGCGAAAATTAAACACGCGAAATTTAACACCAGATTAAGTAACAAGCAAAACAAGAATTTTTAATATTGAGCCACGGGCTCGTTGTTAAGTGTTCAATTTCTGTCCATAACAATATACAGGTTTGGTCTTGTTTTCAGCTAGTTACCGGTCTTCCTCCGATGCACAATACCTCTTCAGTACAGTTATCAAATTTCCATTTGTAAGCTATTTGGGTCCTTGACTCAGAATTTAAAAGATTAAGCAATGGAAGACAAATTTTTGCGAAGTCGTGTACGCGCGAAAATTATACGATTAAGGTAGGCGTGAATTCTTGCTTGGGCCAAGTTTCGACAAGTTCAGAAGCCGTACTTCACATGAGCTGAACTGAATACTAATGAGGTAGAACAAAGGATTTTTCTCATTTGCATTCAATTCTGCTCATGTGAAGTACGGCTTCTGAACTTGGCCTTACCTGTTTACCGACTTTCTGTCTCTAAGTAACGAAAGAAATTTAAAAGGGGGCAGAGATACGCTTTGAGAAAATACTCTGATAAACTACTTTATGAATAACGATGATCACCCTAACTTATAACGGTACTTAAGTATTACTATATAGCGTTTTATAGAGTGTGTTTATTATCACACACACAAAAAATAAAATCAAAAACCATGCAGTGGATAAACTCAAGTAACTATGATATTATAGAAGATAAAGAAAGAAGACAGTTCTTCAACATTAAGGTGTGTGCGTTGTCCGAACGTTGAGATATTCGTCGAAATGTTTCGCGCAAAATTATAGAGCCTTGTATGGGGTCGCTATGTTGCAGGACTTCCTTAGTCCTCCAATATGTCGACCGGTAAATAGTGTAAACATCTCGAACTTACTTTGGTCGGCTATCTAGTCGACTGACTACCTGAACCGAGCCAAAAAAGATCATTTATACAGGCACTTTTCCTAATACTTCAACTCTTAAAATGGTTAAAATCACGAGATAAGTGTATATTTTTCCACAAACGCGATCCTTGCTTTGTCCGGTATCACCATAACTACAAAATTTAAAATGCGCTGGTTTCCAAACGAAGGACGCTATTAAGCTGGAAATTAAAAGTTGTAAACAGATATAAATTTAGGACCTCTTATGCTTGATGAAGATAAAACCTTAAGTGGCTTTGGATTTGAGAATTTGATGACGTCACGTGCATACTATTCGTAGAAAATTTGACGATGTTACACCCAGGCTTCCCATCATGCGCCTCGCGTAAAGACGTTCAAACACGTGATAAGTTTCGCGTTATCACGTGGACTGAACTCGAAGCCTGAGATGGGGTTTTTACGTGCTTATGTTGATTCCTTTCATATTCAAAGATATATGGCTCCTCTGTGGATGAGTAAGCTGGGTATTCTCTGCTACATTTTGGGCTTTGGAAACAAGGTGCACGAGGGATCATCATTAACATGTAAATGAGAGAGCTCTGTAGGATACAGAGATTAGACCGAACTTCACCAATAAAAGCTTCCTACCCTCGGCCAAGGGGGTAGGAGCGAAACCAGTTAATAGGTTGACCGACCCCATAAACTGCAAGTTCTCCTAATAGGACTGCATGATCCATGCTGTCAGAGGCTCAGTTTTTCTGGTGTGGTCGCCCCTGCGAGCCCAATAACGCATCACGCATGCTTAATTCGACACTTTAATCGCTGCCACCAACCAACTGAACATGATTCGTCAAGATTCCACGATTTAACGTAGCCGAAAGGTTGCTTTAAAAAATGCTTCACCGCATCTCAAGACGATAGAGAAAAATGATTCTTCATTCCAACGTGATCAATATTTGACATTGCAACACGCTGACATTATTATTACCAACGGTAAAACTGGAGTTAGAGGTGGAAAAACGTCAACCAACGGGCTATCAAAGAAAAAATCTCTGCCGTATTTGAAGGGAGAGCAGTATTGCGTATGAGCCGGACTTGATCAGGAGTACAAGAAGTCTTTTTGTCGTTATCTAAAGCGCATGAAACTGGCAGTTTCTTGTGCCACCCTTTAACGGATTTTCGTTGAAGTATTGATCGACCTTTAGTTTTGTTCATAATTATGAACTACAGTATGAACCTCATCCGAGAATGCTTTCTTCTTAAAAACTCTGATAAAGGATACACTGATTTTAAAGCTTACGAGCGTATGTACGTTCGCCAACTTCAATACTAACAAACGACAAACTAGAAGTCTGCAATATAACTGGTTTAGGCAACAGAGGCGGTGGGACTTTTGGTGGCTGGGTTGGTTGGTTGGTTGGTTGGTTCAGCGAGCGATTAAGGTCGGCACACACGATGGGACTAGTCTGGTAGTAGTCCCTGCGACTAGTCCCTGCAACAAGTCGCAAGGACTAGTTGCGTCGTGTGAACTGGCCATTTTTGCTTCAAAATCTAGTCGCAGGGACCAACTTTAGTCCTTGCGACTAGTCCCACGAATTCAAACTGGTTTGAATTCGTGGGACTAGTCGCAGGGACTAAAGTTGATCCCTGCGACTAGATTTTGAAGCAAAAATGGCCAGTTCACACGATGCGACTGGTCCCTGCGACTTGTTGCAGGGACTAGTCGCAGGGACTAGTCCCATCGTGTGTGCCGACCTTAAAGAGAGTGCAAGCACTGTGTGGGAGTTGCTATTCTGTTTGAGGACTGAGTCACTGACTTTTCAGCATTCTGGCAGTTCAGTCGAACTTCATGTACATGTAGGCTCTATCAATGCCAGAGACTTTCTTCAGTTTAGAGAAGACATTAGCAAAGACTGTTTTCATCCTTTAATTACTGGCAGATGACACAAAATAATTTGTCGGCACTAGTTTCAAATGTTCATTAGTCATTTAACACCAAATGAAAGCCCCCACAATATGGTGTGACTTTTTGGGTGGTTCAAGTTCAGCTCTGTAAACAAAGGCAAGGTTCCACTGTAGATATGCAAGATTACAATCTAAAAATAGTAAAAAGGTACATGTACATGTACATGTTGTGGATAAATTAGGTATTTTCGTTTTTCCCGGAGTAATGGTAATATATTATAATGTATATAAAGCAAAGGAAAATACCAAAATGTACCGACGGTAAAATTGAACCACAACATACAGAAATACATGTATACACCAGAGCATTCTGCAGGTAAATTAAATGCTATGTCAAAGAATAAAAATGTCTGGAAATCGAATAAAAGTTCAACGGACACAGTTAATCGACTTTACCGAGGTAGAAAAACACCAAAGGTAAAACAATAAACCGTAAAGAAACAAGAATGGCCTCGCATCAGGAATATCAAAAAGGATCGATTAACAAACTTGAAAAATGTAGGCTACGTTTTTCAAGACTTGCTATCCATGACAAAGTTCCAGACACCAAAGCAAACAAAAAGATAGTGCAACTAATGTCCACACAGGCTTTGCAGTGGTACACTGCATGCTGAATCCATTGATACGTGCAAAGCATGTTCGTAGACTGTGTTTCCTTAAAACTCTGCAGAAGTAAAACAATCTCTCAGAAGCTGTGATTCCCTTGGCTAGCCTTTGTCCCACCGTCTTTACAAGTTCCCAGCAGGTAAAAATGAGATGGGCGCTGGTGGAGTGGACCCAGCAGGAACAAATGCCATCTTTTTATTTGGAGGTTCCATGGACATATTGGTTTTACTTATAGTGTTGAGCATGGCTTCAGCTGCTTTACGCTTGGCTTCCTTTTTGGACCTTCCCTTGCCAGTACACAGCAGACTTCCAACAGTAACCTTGGTCTCAAATGTTCTTTGATGAGGGGGACCCTCCCCATTTGTAATATCAAATTCAGGTTTCTGTAGACCTTTCTTGACCACTAACTCCTGAAGATGACCTATTGGGTTATTATGTGGAGCAAGCGCAGCAGTTGTAGTCCATTGCTGGAAAACAAAACAATGATAAGATGTATAAGATGAGGCATAGACAATTCCACCTCCCTTGTCATTAAGTTATATTTCAGTTCATGTTGCATCGGATGCCTTGCCTGTTATTAGAACCTCATTGCTATATGGTTTCTGTTTTCTGACCCAGGCAAAAACCTAGTCAACTGATTTCTTACAGGTATCTGCAGAACTCCTTTTATCAAGTAACCTTGTTATTATATGACTAAGTTACTTCACAGGTCAATAACTAAAACGAGCGAGTAGCATGTGCATTCAGTGACAACAAAAGGCATCAGTGTTTACAGCAGTAAACATAAGTAAAGTTTAGGAGTTGAAAGTGAGTCCCATTTAAATCATTTAAAACGGATTCATACATCTTTTCTTGCCTTTAACAGAACCTTGCAAGTCTTGATAACCACCCCATGTCTAAGTTGTTTCTTTTAACAAAATTCATCCCATGTTGCTGTGGATCTGTTAAAGTGGTACTATGATCAAATTTTTACCCCTTGATATTTTAGGTGTATCACATAGAATTCCAGGAAAGAATCAAAACGCCGTTTACCGTTTGCAAATATCTGCATTAGTTCCAGAGATATTTAAGTTTGAAAAATGTGCAAAATATGCAAATGAGATGACGTCATACACTCAACCCAATATTATCTCAAGCACATAAATAGAGCCATCTTGGCCAATTTGCAACACAAATCATTGAAACCTGGCAGGCTAGTAGTTCTATAAGAAACACACCCGTGGCTATAAAAATTATGTTCCCATGGCAACTCACTCTGTCCCCGTCCCCACCCACTTGATTTCAGTATGTTAGTGATTTTCAGCTCGAAAAACGCTAAACAGGGCCACAAACTGGAGCCAACATATTTATATGCCTGCTGGATCATACATACGAGGCACCATTTGCAAATATGAAAACAGAACGCTGAAGGAGGCCAGAAATGCCTTTAATATTGGGGAGGATGCAGATGATGACAAAATGTGGTACAAACAAGAAAGCGGCACACAAGGCCATAGTTGAGTGTGTCACTGATGTTCTTGCCACATCTGACATCTTCATTGATCAATTTATTACTAAAACAGATGCACGGCAACTTGGAATCTATTTGCTTTGTGCATAAGTAAGAACCAATCAAAATGGCTCTTAGCTATGTCCCTACAATTTTTTGATTCTTTAAAAAGTGCCTATGAAGTAAAAAATAATTGCTGCTTACATGAAAGCCTTTTCAAAGTAAAGAATGGCATATTCTGTAATGGAATATCTTTTTTCATTTAGAGACATTTATGTTTTTGTATTATGCAAATGAGAAAGTGATGACGTCTTAGGTGGTTCCACTAAAACAGTACAAAACTCAATTAAGAACACCAGAAATGTACATCACAAAAGAAACAAAATGACACCTGTCATGCCATTGCCATGACAACAGTTATGCTGCTGGTTCTGTTATAACTAAAACAAAAATTCTCAAATTTTGACTTAAACAAGAATCATCCACTCCCAACAATCTAATGGGAAGAGTTAACCCATTGACACCTGGCGATTTTTGGAACAAAAACACATTTTTGGACATTTTGGACACTCTTAAAAAGGATGTGAGCTAAATTAGTTCTAATCTACTAAAAAAGGCATTTGTGAGGAGACAGTATGCCTTTCCTATTACTAACATTGCGTTTTATAACTTCTATCAAAATTTGGAGAAATTGTCCTTAGAAGCCTTTAAGCTTTTTGCTTTTCTTTTGCCTTTCCTTTTCTCCTTTTCCTATTTTTTGTGGCAGTGATTGTCCTACTACTGGGCTTGCTTCCAGTTCAAAATGTCTGAGAAAGCATCTTTGAGACAAAACTTTTACAATGGATTAGCTAAGTGTAGTCGCAGGAAATTATGCTATGTGTTCTTTACTCAAATTGAACCAATCACTCTGATCTGGGTATCATTAGAAAGATCTCCTCCTCCTGCAAAACGTGATGTCAATTTTGTGCAAAGGTGATATGTCAGAAGTGGAACAAAGGCCAACATTCATCACTGGCAGTTATGGGTGGCACGCAGAGGAGGAATGAAGGTCTTCCCAGACTGCTTTGCGTTGTTCGATTTTACAAGATGGCGCCTGTTTTGAGAACATGCGGCGAATTTCGGGGTTTTTTGAGTTCGATTTTCTTGGAGACGAAGCGCTTATCCGAGGTAAGTACACTTGATATTAGATCTTTATTGTTTTATCTTCTATCGGCAGACCATTTTGTGGGAATTGATCCGTCAACATAACTATTTTATGATGCTTTTAACATGAGTGTTTCAAACCTTTTGTAAACACGTCTTTGACTAGGTGCATAAATTCATTCGTAGTTGCAATTCTGCTGGAGTAATTCCAATCTACGATGAAGATTTTAGTTCTAGAAACGTCCATACACAAATGAATACCAAAGTGACCCTTAGTGACCCAGGATTTCTAACTTTTTGGAGGTTTCGAAAATGAGACAAAATCGGGAATTGCACAGACTTCACATGTCACATGCTGTGTAAGATACTACCGTGAGAGACATGAAAAGGAAAGGATATGCAATTATTATTGCTTTTCATAATTTTTTAAGCTGAATAGGAGTGCAATTAACAGTTTAATAGGCTGTAGAAATGAGTATTGGTTTATTTTCTAGGTGTAACAGCCGACATGGATTCCACAAATTTGAGTGCTACCCAGCCCAGTGACACTCCATGATCTCATAAAGGGGTCAACTCCATCAAAGCCCCAAAGAAAGAAAATTGGACTTCCATAAGGAAATCATTATTTGTTGACCAGACTGCTGATCCTGAATTTCGATATATCAAAAGTCACTTATTACAACTTCATGAAGTATGATGGAATGCTTTCTCTGTGTTTTCATTTTACACACAATATAGTTCTATTATCATGATTCATAAGGCCAAAGTTATGAAAAATTGTTGAGATTAAAAATTAGAGAGCATTCGCATGTGTATATAATTTAGGAATTTAATCTAAATTGTGCAGGTTCTAGGGCAGTGAGACTCTTTTACAAAATAATATACTGTTTTTGACCAGTAAATTTTCTAGTATATTTGTTTATGATATTTAAAGAATAATCCCTTGTCATGAAAAGTACTATTAGTAATGGTAATGGGACTGAGTGGAGTCCAATTCGGTCTGTAATCATACGAGTGATAACAAAATCGGACAACCGCGACAGTCCAAGTTATGAAAAAGGGGAAAATTTGAGGTTAACATACTGAGAAAGGAGGCGTAAACATTCTAATAAGGCTACCGGCAAAAACACAAAAGCAAGCGTGCGCGCACGTAGCACGTAATTTCAACTTTGAATGTGATTGGTTGATTTAAACTACAACTTTGAATGTGATTGGCTTAATGAACTGTCCGATAACAAACTGTCCAATAACAAACTATTTTTATGATTATTATTATTATTATCTATCATATTTCTGAAAAAATGTTACAAGGATAGCAATACATAATTTAGTATTCTTTGAGAACCTTTTCACATCATCCTGTGTGGGTCAAAGTGGGGGGTTAAATTTCATTAACTGTAAACAGGAGTAAAGAGAACAGAGCCAGCTTGATATCTGCCCACCTATTTTTTCCTCATACTCAGTTGGGGAGCCTGTTTATTATTGCTTACTAATTTATAAACTCCATCAACTGAGATCTGCTAGAAAGTCTTTGTCAATGGTGGAGTGGAGTTTGTTGGATATCACTAAAGTGGTCCACAGTTTCACAATTACAAAAACTTCAAGCAGCTTTAATTTATTGAAGACCATAACCCTCTCTTACATCTTGACCCAAGGGGTATTCCCTTTATATGGGCTCTGTGCAGCTTCAAAGGGTATGGTTTTTCAGATGTTTTGGTCCCAAATAGGGTATTGAGTTGGCCACTTTGGTCAATGTTTTTTTTTTTGGTACTCTAGTCTTGAATTGGATATGTTTTTAGAAGAAGCCACAATTTCATTATTATCGATAATAAGATCATAAACACAAGCCCTTCAGAAAGTATGTTTAGGGCAGCTGTGTCAGCTGCAACAGTCATAAATAGTGTATTGAATTTTTGATCTGGTCATAAACAGGGTATAGGGAAAATCACAGATTTTGGTCATAAATAGGGCACAGGTTTTGTCAAGCAGGCCACACATCTCTATCAAATTTAACTGGGAATATCCCCAGGAGTCTTGATTAAACATCAAACATATTATAAATCCTAACACTCCATCTTTCTTGTGTCATCTTCCAAAACCACCAAACATTCAGTGTCTCTAAGTGTCTCTTTTCTTTTAGTTCCACTCAAACCACAAACATGCATGTATTATGAACCTTTCACACATACTTATGGTACTTGCACACCATCGTTAGTTACATTTTAACCCAAGATAACAGTCGCGCAATGAACACAATATTACCCTAAACTTTCAGACAAGGATATTTATTTAAAAAAGATGAAACTGTTTCCCCTTTTCCTTGTTAAAGGCTCCCCAAGTTAAAACAAAAAACACTCTTAAATCACAATAAACAAACAATAGAAACTTAAGTACAACTAAGTCAACTCAAGTTTATTCCAGGGTCAAACATTGGAACTAACTGTACAGACTACACAAGAAAATAACAATTTATTATGTTAATGAACATTTTCCCTTCATGAATACACACTGCATTTAAAACCTGCATATAAGAAACCAATTTTTCTTTTAGATCTTGCAAGGCAAAGATTTTCATTTAAACCCCTCTAAACCTGGTCCTTTATGTACCTTAAGGTCCAAGACAGTAATCTGGCAATCAGGAAATTATTATAATTGTTGTGTTCTCAAATATTTTAACTTTGGTTTGTTTGTTTCCCCTGGATTAAGAGAAATAACATAATTTAAGATAGCGTTTATACTTGTTTAGATTGCAGCTCATTCAGACATTTGCATTTTTTTATATTAAAAAACAACCAATTTTCTTTCAGCAGCACAAAAATATATATATTTTACAAAAAAAGGAACCTGGTCTAAGAACCTAAATAACTTAATTTGCCACAAAACTACAATCTTTTGCGAAGCTGGTTTTTACTGGGTATTTATGAAGGGAAATGTTCATTAACATAATAAATTGTTATTTTCTTGTGTAGTCTGTACAGTTAGTTCCAATGTTTGACCCTGGAATAAACTTGAGTTGACTTAGTTGTACTTAAGTTTCTATTGTTTGTTTATTGTGATTTAAGAGTGTTTTTTGTTTTAACTTGGGGAGCCTTTAACAAGGAAAAGGGGAAACAGTTTCATCTTTTTTAAATAAATATCCTTGTCTGAAAGTTTAGGGTAATATTGTGTTCATTGCGCGACTGTTATCTTGGGTTAAAATGTAACTAACGATGGTGTGCAAGTACCATAAGTATGTGTGAAAGGTTCATAATACATGCATGTTTGTGGTTTGAGTGGAACTAAAAGAAAAGAGACACTTAGAGACACTGAATGTTTGGTGGTTTTGGAAGATGACACAAGAAAGATGGAGTGTTAGGATTTATAATATGTTTGATGTTTAATCAAGACTCCTGGGGATATTCCCAGTTAAATTTGATAGAGATGTGTGGCCTGCTTGACAAAACCTGTGCCCTATTTATGACCAAAATCTGTGATTTTCCCTATACCCTGTTTATGACCAGATCAAAAATTCAATACACTATTTATGACTGTTGCAGCTGACACAGCTGCCCTAAACATACTTTCTGAAGGGCTTGTGTTTATGATCTTATTATCGATAATAATGAAATTGTGGCTTCTTCTAAAAACATATCCAATTCAAGACTAGAGTACCAAAAAAAAAAACATTGACCAAAGTGGCCAACTCAATACCCTATTTGGGACCAAAACATCTGAAAAACCATACCCTTTGAAGCTGCACAGAGCCCATATAAAGGGAATACCCCTTGGGTCAAGATGTAAGAGAGGGTTATGGTCTTCAATAAATTAAAGCTGCTTGAAGTTTTTGTAATTGTGAAACTGTGGACCACTTTAGTGATATCCAACAAACTCCACTCCACCATTGACAAAGACTTTCTAGCAGATCTCAGTTGATGGAGTTTATAAATTAGTAAGCAATAATAAACAGGCTCCCCAACTGAGTATGAGGAAAAAATAGGTGGGCAGATATCAAGCTGGCTCTGTTCTCTTTACTCCTGTTTACAGTTAATGAAATTTAACCCCCCACTTTGACCCACACAGGATGATGTGAAAAGGTTCTCAAAGAATACTAAATTATGTATTGCTATCCTTGTAACATTTTTTCAGAAATATGATAGATAATAATAATAATAATCATAAAAATAGTTTGTTATTGGACAGTTTGTTATCGGACAGTTCATTAAGCCAATCACATTCAAAGTTGTAGTTTAAATCAACCAATCACATTCAAAGTTGAAATTACGTGCTACGTGCGCGCACGCTTGCTTTTGTGTTTTTGCCGGTAGCCTTATTAGAATGTTTACGCCTCCTTTCTCAGTATGTTAACCTCAAATTTTCCCCTTTTTCATAACTTGGACTGTCGCGGTTGTCCGATTTTGTTATCACTCGTATGATTACAGACCGAATTGGACTCCACTCAGTCCCATTACCATTACTAATAGTACTTTTCATGACAAGGGATTATTCTTTAAATATCATAAACAAATATACTAGAAAATTTACTGGTCAAAAACAGTATATTATTTTGTAAAAGAGTCTCACTGCCCTAGAACCTGCACAATTTAGATTAAATTCCTAAATTATATACACATGCGAATGCTCTCTAATTTTTAATCTCAACAATTTTTCATAACTTTGGCCTTATGAATCATGATAATAGAACTATATTGTGTGTAAAATGAAAACACAGAGAAAGCATTCCATCATACTTCATGAAGTTGTAATAAGTGACTTTTGATATATCGAAATTCAGGATCAGCAGTCTGGTCAACAAATAATGATTTCCTTATGGAAGTCCAATTTTCTTTCTTTGGGGCTTTGATGGAGTTGACCCCTTTATGAGATCATGGAGTGTCACTGGGCTGGGTAGCACTCAAATTTGTGGAATCCATGTCGGCTGTTACACCTAGAAAATAAACCAATACTCATTTCTACAGCCTATTAAACTGTTAATTGCACTCCTATTCAGCTTAAAAAATTATGAAAAGCAATAATAATTGCATATCCTTTCCTTTTCATGTCTCTCACGGTAGTATCTTACACAGCATGTGACATGTGAAGTCTGTGCAATTCCCGATTTTGTCTCATTTTCGAAACCTCCAAAAAGTTAGAAATCCTGGGTCACTAAGGGTCACTTTGGTATTCATTTGTGTATGGACGTTTCTAGAACTAAAATCTTCATCGTAGATTGGAATTACTCCAGCAGAATTGCAACTACGAATGAATTTATGCACCTAGTCAAAGACGTGTTTACAAAAGGTTTGAAACACTCATGTTAAAAGCATCATAAAATAGTTATGTTGACGGATCAATTCCCACAAAATGGTCTGCCGATAGAAGATAAAACAATAAAGATCTAATATCAAGTGTACTTACCTCGGATAAGCGCTTCGTCTCCAAGAAAATCGAACTCAAAAAACCCCGAAATTCGCCGCATGTTCTCAAAACAGGCGCCATCTTGTAAAATCGAACAACGCAAAGCAGTCTGGGAAGACCTTCATTCCTCCTCTGCGTGCCACCCATAACTGCCAGTGATGAATGTTGGCCTTTGTTCCACTTCTGACATATCACCTTTGCACAAAATTGACATCACGTTTTGCAGGAGGAGGAGATCTTTCTAATGATACCCAGATCAGAGTGATTGGTTCAATTTGAGTAAAGAACACATAGCATAATTTCCTGCGACTACACTTAGCTAATCCATTGTAAAAGTTTTGTCTCAAAGATGCTTTCTCAGACATTTTGAACTGGAAGCAAGCCCAGTAGTAGGACAATCACTGCCACAAAAAATAGGAAAAGGAGAAAAGGAAAGGCAAAAGAAAAGCAAAAAGCTTAAAGGCTTCTAAGGACAATTTCTCCAAATTTTGATAGAAGTTATAAAACGCAATGTTAGTAATAGGAAAGGCATACTGTCTCCTCACAAATGCCTTTTTTAGTAGATTAGAACTAATTTAGCTCACATCCTTTTTAAGAGTGTCCAAAATGTCCAAAAATGTGTTTTTGTTCCAAAAATCGCCAGGTGTCAATGGGTTAACTCTTCCCATTAGATTGTTGGGAGTGGATGATTCTTGTTTAAGTCAAAATTTGAGAATTTTTGTTTTAGTTATAACAGAACCAGCAGCATAACTGTTGTCATGGCAATGGCATGACAGGTGTCATTTTGTTTCTTTTGTGATGTACATTTCTGGTGTTCTTAATTGAGTTTTGTACTGTTTTAGTGGAACCACCTAAGACGTCATCACTTTCTCATTTGCATAATACAAAAACATAAATGTCTCTAAATGAAAAAAGATATTCCATTACAGAATATGCCATTCTTTACTTTGAAAAGGCTTTCATGTAAGCAGCAATTATTTTTTACTTCATAGGCACTTTTTAAAGAATCAAAAAATTGTAGGGACATAGCTAAGAGCCATTTTGATTGGTTCTTACTTATGCACAAAGCAAATAGATTCCAAGTTGCCGTGCATCTGTTTTAGTAATAAATTGATCAATGAAGATGTCAGATGTGGCAAGAACATCAGTGACACACTCAACTATGGCCTTGTGTGCCGCTTTCTTGTTTGTACCACATTTTGTCATCATCTGCATCCTCCCCAATATTAAAGGCATTTCTGGCCTCCTTCAGCGTTCTGTTTTCATATTTGCAAATGGTGCCTCGTATGTATGATCCAGCAGGCATATAAATATGTTGGCTCCAGTTTGTGGCCCTGTTTAGCGTTTTTCGAGCTGAAAATCACTAACATACTGAAATCAAGTGGGTGGGGACGGGGACAGAGTGAGTTGCCATGGGAACATAATTTTTATAGCCACGGGTGTGTTTCTTATAGAACTACTAGCCTGCCAGGTTTCAATGATTTGTGTTGCAAATTGGCCAAGATGGCTCTATTTATGTGCTTGAGATAATATTGGGTTGAGTGTATGACGTCATCTCATTTGCATATTTTGCACATTTTTCAAACTTAAATATCTCTGGAACTAATGCAGATATTTGCAAACGGTAAACGGCGTTTTGATTCTTTCCTGGAATTCTATGTGATACACCTAAAATATCAAGGGGTAAAAATTTGATCATAGTACCACTTTAACAGATCCACAGCAACATGGGATGAATTTTGTTAAAAGAAACAACTTAGACATGGGGTGGTTATCAAGACTTGCAAGGTTCTGTTAAAGGCAAGAAAAGATGTATGAATCCGTTTTAAATGATTTAAATGGGACTCACTTTCAACTCCTAAACTTTACTTATGTTTACTGCTGTAAACACTGATGCCTTTTGTTGTCACTGAATGCACATGCTACTCGCTCGTTTTAGTTATTGACCTGTGAAGTAACTTAGTCATATAATAACAAGGTTACTTGATAAAAGGAGTTCTGCAGATACCTGTAAGAAATCAGTTGACTAGGTTTTTGCCTGGGTCAGAAAACAGAAACCATATAGCAATGAGGTTCTAATAACAGGCAAGGCATCCGATGCAACATGAACTGAAATATAACTTAATGACAAGGGAGGTGGAATTGTCTATGCCTCATCTTATACATCTTATCATTGTTTTGTTTTCCAGCAATGGACTACAACTGCTGCGCTTGCTCCACATAATAACCCAATAGGTCATCTTCAGGAGTTAGTGGTCAAGAAAGGTCTACAGAAACCTGAATTTGATATTACAAATGGGGAGGGTCCCCCTCATCAAAGAACATTTGAGACCAAGGTTACTGTTGGAAGTCTGCTGTGTACTGGCAAGGGAAGGTCCAAAAAGGAAGCCAAGCGTAAAGCAGCTGAAGCCATGCTCAACACTATAAGTAAAACCAATATGTCCATGGAACCTCCAAATAAAAAGATGGCATTTGTTCCTGCTGGGTCCACTCCACCAGCGCCCATCTCATTTTTACCTGCTGGGAACTTGTAAAGACGGTGGGACAAAGGCTAGCCAAGGGAATCACAGCTTCTGAGAGATTGTTTTACTTCTGCAGAGTTTTAAGGAAACACAGTCTACGAACATGCTTTGCACGTATCAATGGATTCAGCATGCAGTGTACCACTGCAAAGCCTGTGTGGACATTAGTTGCACTATCTTTTTGTTTGCTTTGGTGTCTGGAACTTTGTCATGGATAGCAAGTCTTGAAAAACGTAGCCTACATTTTTCAAGTTTGTTAATCGATCCTTTTTGATATTCCTGATGCGAGGCCATTCTTGTTTCTTTACGGTTTATTGTTTTACCTTTGGTGTTTTTCTACCTCGGTAAAGTCGATTAACTGTGTCCGTTGAACTTTTATTCGATTTCCAGACATTTTTATTCTTTGACATAGCATTTAATTTACCTGCAGAATGCTCTGGTGTATACATGTATTTCTGTATGTTGTGGTTCAATTTTACCGTCGGTACATTTTGGTATTTTCCTTTGCTTTATATACATTATAATATATTACCATTACTCCGGGAAAAACGAAAATACCTAATTTATCCACAACATGTACATGTACATGTACCTTTTTACTATTTTTAGATTGTAATCTTGCATATCTACAGTGGAACCTTGCCTTTGTTTACAGAGCTGAACTTGAACCACCCAAAAAGTCACACCATATTGTGGGGGCTTTCATTTGGTGTTAAATGACTAATGAACATTTGAAACTAGTGCCGACAAATTATTTTGTGTCATCTGCCAGTAATTAAAGGATGAAAACAGTCTTTGCTAATGTCTTCTCTAAACTGAAGAAAGTCTCTGGCATTGATAGAGCCTACATGTACATGAAGTTCGACTGAACTGCCAGAATGCTGAAAAGTCAGTGACTCAGTCCTCAAACAGAATAGCAACTCCCACACAGTGCTTGCACTCTCTTTAAGGTCGGCACACACGATGGGACTAGTCCCTGCGACTAGTCCCTGCAACAAGTCGCAGGGACCAGTCGCATCGTGTGAACTGGCCATTTTTGCTTCAAAATCTAGTCGCAGGGATCAACTTTAGTCCCTGCGACTAGTCCCACGAATTCAAACCAGTTTGAATTCGTGGGACTAGTCGCAAGGACTAAAGTTGGTCCCTGCGACTAGATTTTGAAGCAAAAATGGCCAGTTCACACGACGCAACTAGTCCTTGCGACTTGTTGCAGGGACTAGTCGCAGGGACTACTACCAGACTAGTCCCATCGTGTGTGCCGACCTTAATCGCTCGCTGAACCAACCAACCAACCAACCAACCCAGCCACCAAAAGTCCCACCGCCTCTGTTGCCTAAACCAGTTATATTGCAGACTTCTAGTTTGTCGTTTGTTAGTATTGAAGTTGGCGAACGTACATACGCTCGTAAGCTTTAAAATCAGTGTATCCTTTATCAGAGTTTTTAAGAAGAAAGCATTCTCGGATGAGGTTCATACTGTAGTTCATAATTATGAACAAAACTAAAGGTCGATCAATACTTCAACGAAAATCCGTTAAAGGGTGGCACAAGAAACTGCCAGTTTCATGCGCTTTAGATAACGACAAAAAGACTTCTTGTACTCCTGATCAAGTCCGGCTCATACGCAATACTGCTCTCCCTTCAAATACGGCAGAGATTTTTTCTTTGATAGCCCGTTGGTTGACGTTTTTCCACCTCTAACTCCAGTTTTACCGTTGGTAATAATAATGTCAGCGTGTTGCAATGTCAAATATTGATCACGTTGGAATGAAGAATCATTTTTCTCTATCGTCTTGAGATGCGGTGAAGCATTTTTTAAAGCAACCTTTCGGCTACGTTAAATCGTGGAATCTTGACGAATCATGTTCAGTTGGTTGGTGGCAGCGATTAAAGTGTCGAATTAAGCATGCGTGATGCGTTATTGGGCTCGCAGGGGCGACCACACCAGAAAAACTGAGCCTCTGACAGCATGGATCATGCAGTCCTATTAGGAGAACTTGCAGTTTATGGGGTCGGTCAACCTATTAACTGGTTTCGCTCCTACCCCCTTGGCCGAGGGTAGGAAGCTTTTATTGGTGAAGTTCGGTCTAATCTCTGTATCCTACAGAGCTCTCTCATTTACATGTTAATGATGATCCCTCGTGCACCTTGTTTCCAAAGCCCAAAATGTAGCAGAGAATACCCAGCTTACTCATCCACAGAGGAGCCATATATCTTTGAATATGAAAGGAATCAACATAAGCACGTAAAAACCCCATCTCAGGCTTCGAGTTCAGTCCACGTGATAACGCGAAACTTATCACGTGTTTGAACGTCTTTACGCGAGGCGCATGATGGGAAGCCTGGGTGTAACATCGTCAAATTTTCTACGAATAGTATGCACGTGACGTCATCAAATTCTCAAATCCAAAGCCACTTAAGGTTTTATCTTCATCAAGCATAAGAGGTCCTAAATTTATATCTGTTTACAACTTTTAATTTCCAGCTTAATAGCGTCCTTCGTTTGGAAACCAGCGCATTTTAAATTTTGTAGTTATGGTGATACCGGACAAAGCAAGGATCGCGTTTGTGGAAAAATATACACTTATCTCGTGATTTTAACCATTTTAAGAGTTGAAGTATTAGGAAAAGTGCCTGTATAAATGATCTTTTTTGGCTCGGTTCAGGTAGTCAGTCGACTAGATAGCCGACCAAAGTAAGTTCGAGATGTTTACACTATTTACCGGTCGACATATTGGAGGACTAAGGAAGTCCTGCAACATAGCGACCCCATACAAGGCTCTATAATTTTGCGCGAAACATTTCGACGAATATCTCAACGTTCGGACAACGCACACACCTTAATGTTGAAGAACTGTCTTCTTTCTTTATCTTCTATAATATCATAGTTACTTGAGTTTATCCACTGCATGGTTTTTGATTTTATTTTTTGTGTGTGTGATAATAAACACACTCTATAAAACGCTATATAGTAATACTTAAGTACCGTTATAAGTTAGGGTGATCATCGTTATTCATAAAGTAGTTTATCAGAGTATTTTCTCAAAGCGTATCTCTGCCCCCTTTTAAATTTCTTTCGTTACTTAGAGACAGAAAGTCGGTAAACAGGTAAGGCCAAGTTCAGAAGCCGTACTTCACATGAGCAGAATTGAATGCAAATGAGAAAAATCCTTTGTTCTACCTCATTAGTATTCAGTTCAGCTCATGTGAAGTACGGCTTCTGAACTTGTCGAAACTTGGCCCAAGCAAGAATTCACGCCTACCTTAATCGTATAATTTTCGCGCGTACACGACTTCGCAAAAATTTGTCTTCCATTGCTTAATCTTTTAAATTCTGAGTCAAGGACCCAAATAGCTTACAAATGGAAATTTGATAACTGTACTGAAGAGGTATTGTGCATCGGAGGAAGACCGGTAACTAGCTGAAAACAAGACCAAACCTGTATATTGTTATGGACAGAAATTGAACACTTAACAACGAGCCCGTGGCTCAATATTAAAAATTCTTGTTTTGCTTGTTACTTAATCTGGTGTTAAATTTCGCGTGTTTAATTTTCGCGCTCTTTTTTTTCGCAAGTATTTTTGTTTTGTTTTTTCACGATCACCGCCCCCTTTTTAAAAAAAAAACGAAAAGCGAAATTAAGAAGACGCCTTCTCCATAACAATCACAGCTAGTGCAAAAGAAAACTGGCATATTATATATGGCTTAAATTTATCTTGGTAAACGAAAACAGATCTGCAATAAGTTAATGCAACATTTTCCTCGGATAGTTGTTATCACCTTGGTAGCAAGCTGGCGGGTACCAGTAAGATAATACAAGTTTACGTAGCAAGACATTTGATTTAACTGCCCTATTCATCTGAGCCGGTGTGAGCACAACTTACCGCAGACAGACATCAGTGAATCAAAGGTAAGATGTTCAGGCTTGTTTGTTCTCTTTATGTGTACACGTGCTGAAGTTGATCAAAGAGTTCCCTTTTAGGTCGGGCGCCACGGTGTAAGTGTTAATCGGACATTTAAATTTAATTTGGATTGAGTCCAGTTTTGCCGGTTGTTGAAGATGTTGTTCCAGTTCAATCACAAATGAGCCGGAAAGAACTACACGGTGTATCGAAGTTTTAGTTTTAATTCAGTGTCGCTAAATTGGGAGATTTAAAATGACCTCCAATGCGAAACGAAGAAATCGAAACAAACTCTGAACATTGCTACAGTGGCACCCCGCTATAACGAAGACCCAGTTATAACGAACAACATATGAAAGCCCGGCAGAATTATAGTAAAATATGTGGAAACAAACCCCGCTATAGCGAACCCCAATATAACGAAATCCCCGCTATAACGAATAGATTTTGACGGTCCCAACGCACAATTTACCCCGCTATAACGAATACTTTGTCCTGTCGCTCGCAGTCAGTAAAACGGCATGATGATACAAATGGTTGACAGACCAAACACGACTCCCATTGGTCAAGATAGGGAAACTTTGACCTTCAAAGCTTTGCTTTATTTAAATGTAGCTGTTCACGCGCAAGTCTGTAGACTGTTTTGCTGTTCAGCTTGGTTACCCCGCTATAAGGAATATTTTTGCTGTTAATCAGATAATTCGTTATAACGGGGTCTTCGCTTCAACGAAGGCCCCGCTATAACGAACATTTTTTTCGGTACCGTGACACTCCGTTAGAGCGGGGTTCCACTGTATTGGAAAAGAGTCTGGCAATCCTATCAAGGTTTACATTAAGCTTGATACCGGCATACCACCTAGATCAGTCGAATGATCAGAGCAGTGGAAAGGTAAAAACTTGGCTTTATGACTCCAGACTACCGGTGACTGTTCCGCGAACACAAGATGCACCAGGCCCCTTGCCCTCGCTCCTTGATACTCCCAGTCTTCAATTCTTGTGGTCAGCAGCAACAATCGCATTCCTTTCATATATGATCTTTTGGGTGCGTTTCTTAAAGAAAATCCAAGATGGGATTCTTAAATCCGAGGGAATCCGAAAACGGATTTTGCGTTTTTTTACTAGACAGATCAATCCTAGTCTGCTCCGCAGCCGTTTTTTTGGCATCCCAAAAAACGGCTCCGGAGGAGACTAGATCAATCCAAGATCTTTCAGATCATGGTGCGTCAAAAGAACCGAAAAAATCCACTCTGAAAGTGGATTCTTCGGTTCCTTTGAAGCACCATGATCTGAAAGATCTTGGATTGTTCTGTTGAGTAAAGAAACGCAAAATCCGTTTTCCGATTTATTTTGGATTTAAAAATCAAATCTTGGAATTCATTAAGAGACGCACCTTTCAAATTACCAAATTAAATTCATCTTCATGTAGGATTATAATAGCGAAGCGCGCGAAGTCTAAAAATAGAATGCAAATCACTGAATTCCCCGCGAGACTCAGTCGACATAAGCTTGTTCTGAGGGAAATACAGGGAATATAAGCGAAATTTTTGTTTCACAAGTGTTTAAGGAACACTGGCTTTTGCTCTTAAAGAAATCTTCAAAATCATCCACCATTCCAGTTTGTTTGTCTGAGTCTTGTCTGAGTCATGACGTCACTCGCGCGCTTCGCTATTGAGAACAACTGTTCATGAGTTGTCAAAAATCAACAACAACAACAACAACAGCAACAACAATTTATTAAGGTATTTCCATAACAATACATGGCATTACCTATTTAAACTAAAGAAAATGTAACAACATCCAAAATAAAAATTAATCTTATTTTACAGAAGTACAGTTAGAAGTACAGTTTACCATTTCGTTTAGCCTGCGAGGAGGCTCACTTGTTTGGGTAGGGTATCGCGGGTTCTTTGTCACCTTTGACCGTGATACCCTACCCAAACAAGTGAGCCTGCTCAGTCGCAGGCTACATTTCGTAACGGCCAACACCGCTGTCCAAGTATCACGTGATCTAGATATTAGACCTATCGAAAGAAGCTGCGAGACACCCGCGTAAATCATCATCAGATTTATCACTGGATAACTACTGTGAATCCGCTCGGTCAAAAAAATAAGAATATACAGGTTAGTGTTTACAACTCTGATAGTACTGTGCTGCAGAAGACATATTTTCAAGCCATGAACAATGAAGTAAACAAAGAAGTACTTACAAAGATAAAGCCACTAGCAAATTATTGCATATTGCAGATACCGGCCCGGACGATTTTAACTATTCAACCTTCAGCCTTCACAAACCAAAAAATGTAGAAACTGCTTAGTTTTCATTGTTCGCAATTCAATGTTTCACAGGCGACTGAAAACTGATTTAGCCGAAGTTATGGTAGAATTTCAAATCTTCCAGACAGTAAAGTTTCTCAGACGGCGAAAGGTTGTAAAATTGGGATTGATTTCATTTCACGGACTTAGTGCTGTCGTAAAAACCAGCAAACGTTCGAGTAGTCTCGGCATATAACTGATATAAGTGAGGCAGAAATGTGCAGGTTGTACTGAAGTTTAGTAAACAGTGACGGCCTTAAAACTGCAAAACAAATTTTGTCGCGTCATTTGAAGCGGTGGATATGCAAATTTCCTAAACTAGTTCAAGCGATAACTCTTTGTTTCATAAGTATCGCAAGGTAGACTCGCACTGTGTCCTTAGCGGCCAATGCATGACAACAACAATAACAAAGATCTGCCTAGATTAC
The DNA here is from genome assembly GCA_019787425.1 of Platygyra sinensis. Lineage (NCBI taxonomy): Eukaryota > Metazoa > Cnidaria > Anthozoa > Scleractinia > Merulinidae > Platygyra > Platygyra sinensis. The sequence goes on along the minus strand of JAHPZR010015870.1, from coordinate 4,875 downwards.
AATTTGGAGCTTTGAATTCTCAACGGATACGGAATAAACAAAGTTTGAAAGAATATTATAACCCGTAGAACGGTTTTCTCGTGTATTCTTAATTTCACACTCTAGCTAGAGCTAGTAATCTAATAAAATCATAGGCGTACGGGCCACTTTGGACCTGGGGGGGCGGTCACCTTATTGCCCGAAAAAATTACACAATGCCCGAAAGCATGTGTTGTACAAACGCACTCAAACCGCAGTAAAAACAAAAACCGTTCACATTTCTGACGTCTAATGAACGTATTTTCATTCCAAAATTACAGTTGAATCCCGATTTTTGGAACCTCCAGAGGAAACGAAAATTGGTTCGGAAAATCGAATATTTCGTGAAATCTGGGGTAACTAAAATTACAGTGTTCGACTGAGGAGACGGAAACGACTTACGTTTCGAGTTATCGGGTGGTTCGAAAAAATGAGGGTTCGAGAGATCGGGATTCAAACTGTTGTTATTTTGAAACCTCACATACTCTATGACCTCGATCGATTGCCTAGTAAAATCTAGAACTTATAAAAGAAACAGTAACTTCTTTCTCGTACGTGAAGTTCAAGAAGTTTTAAAAGCGCTCTTTGTGAAACCATTGAAAACGGCTCTTTTCAGAGCCACCACAAAAAAAGTCTAGATCTTCGTTTGTTTTGATTCTGTTATTCTTTTGTTCATGGAAGTAACATCCATCTGGTGGATTTCTACGAAACACATGTAAACGATACATGGCTTTTCCAAAACAAATTACCTGGATCCTTAGATTATTTGACCTTAACTCCGTCTTGACAAGGGAAACATCGGAGAAAGTAGCCTTCAAGTCTGGCTTTGACAGCCTTTCAGAGAGTTTTCTCCCGAGTACTTTTGCCCGAATCATCAGCGTTTCGCCCGAAAAATTTCAAACATTTCTGTAACTGGGGGGTGGGGCTGCAGCCCCCCTCGCCCCCCCCCCCTCCCCAGCTAGTACGCCTATGAATAAAATTGCCTAAACAGTGAGTATGAGATGAGAAGGATAACGGTCATCGGCTTTGTATTTTTTGTTTTCGAAAGCCGGCAAATTCAAAACAAGCATGGCACGAGTGCCGTATAATAAACTACTTACTTACCTAGCTAGCTCGAGCCGTACTGGGGAATATTGGCCCTCGGTCCGTATTGCCACGACCTCGGGCCAATATTCCCCAGTACGGCCCTCGCGCTCGGTTAGTAAGAGGTTAATATTGTAACCAAACTATCTTAATTTTTAATTGGAGTTTTTTTTCTGTATTTTTATCTTATACCTGGAAACTACGATAGCTTGCAGCTAAGCATGCTGACCACGTTAATAAAGCGAGCGATTGATTGACTGATTGATTGGTTGACATGACACTACTGCTTGCTTAGTACTATCCATATTCAGTTTTTAATGCTTCTTGTTCTCTCAGATCAACAATGAACACCGAAGCAGCTCCTACGGAAGGGCAAAAATGGCTTCCCTCCAAAGGCCCACTATCCATTCACCAGAAAGCGCTCTTTGTATTTTGGGTATCGGTGGTGTCGCTGATGACTTTTAGAAAACTTCTGTTGTTACTGAAAGTTCCATCTTTGCGGAGCGCATTTCGGCATACCGCGCCAGGTAAGCAAGGTTTGTTCGATTGCTTAGCATTTGAATGTGTACAAGTACACTGATGGGGACGGGACAGAAAGGGGAGAGGAAAGGATTTAAGGTTTTCTAGCTGATGATGTTCCTATGGGAGCTGAACTTAACAAATTTAAAGTCATTCAGTGAAACAACTTAGTGTTGTTGCAATCGTCTCCAGAACTTCAGATATCGCCTTAATTGGGATTTCCGTTCTACTTTCCTCCAAAGATAACAAAGAAGCTAACCTTGGAATAGTAGAAAATGGTGAGATTCCACATCAAAAGGCTGTACTCGTCAACCAGCGTGAAAACGAACGTCAAGAGAACAGTGTACCAGGCAAGTCGACATCTCAAGCATCCACTGCCGTCAGACCACCTCTCGATCATTTCCTACAAAGTGTGGCTATGTTTGGAGTCATTATGTTCTTGTACTATTTGTGCGATGACAATCACTATTTTCCCGCCACTGAGCGCACTTATTCACGTGATCTGTTTTGGTTTCTTGTCCTGCTTCTTATGGCTGTAGCTGCTGGCTTGACCAGAAAGGAGACTCCAGACAAAATATTAAACCGAGAACAGACGGAGGAGTGGAAAGGCTGGATGCAAGTCATGTTTGTTTGGTATCACTACTTCAAAGCTGCGGAGACTTACAACGCTATAAGAGTGTTCATCGCAGCTTACGTTTGGATGACTGGCTTCGGTGAGTAACTCCCTTTATTATGATAATTTTAACTGCTGAGTAGGGAGAGGAACGTTGTTAAGATCCGTGATAACCATTACGGTTGGCACGTCAGTATTGTTTATTTGTCTACTCATACACAACAGCTGAACGTTTGTAGTCCCTTTTGTGATCAATTCATTCGAATGGCTACATCCACAGTTCCTCTGGCATTGCACGGCACGTAACTTGCGTGCGTGCAGAGATTAAAAGGTCCGATGTAAACACTAGATACTTGTTATTAAATGAGTCAGGACGGGCTGAAGGTGACACAAGGAAGCTTGCCCAAGAATCGTCAATATCCAATGCGCTCTAAGAACCTCAACATTTTATTGTAGAAAAGTGGAGGCAGCGTGGCCTAGTGGTAAGCGTGTCAGAATCCGGCGGTCCCGGGTTCGAATCTCACTCTGACCACTGCCTGGATTTGTCAGTTTCTCGGTAGCCTTGAGTTCAAATCCTCGGCCACGCTTGTAAATAGCCAACTGGTTTGCCTCCAGTCAGTTGGGAAAATTAACAATGTTATGTTCATTTGGAATTATCTGTTTCAGTTGTTTGCTTGGTCCCACTAGCACTTGTGCTAAACACTTCCCAGGATTATTCCGATAAATAGAGATCTCATTTTTTTCCCGTTTCAAGTGAAATCAGTAAAAATAATCACGATAAACATTCGCGTCGAGAATTTCTAGTTTCGAGGCTGAAAGAAAGGATAGTCTTCTAGAGTTCGCATCGCTGATATTGCTCATTTAGTCAGCGGTGTATGATATTAAGTCAGTTTTCACTACGGTTTCTTGAATATTTACCATTAACTAAACTGTTTCAAAATTCACGATTGTCTCCTTTATCTTTCCAGGTAATTTCTCCTTTTTCTGGGTCAAAAAAGACTTCAGTCTTTACCGAGTCCTTAAAATGCTTTTTCGCCTCAATTTCCTCGTGGTGATCACGTGCTTGGTCGTGCGCAATGAGTACATGTTATACTACATCTGTCCCATGCACACCTTCTGGTTCTTGTCAGCCTACTGCTTCATGAGACTGCTGAACAGTTGGAACGAGGACCCACAAAAGATGGCTGTAAAATTTACGATCTACTTTCTCATCGTCTTCTTATTGTTTGACGTGCCAGGTGTCGGAGAAATCGTTTTTAAACCCTTGGGCTTTATCTTGAGCTATGAGAATTCTCTCCACGAGTGGATGTTTAGAGCAGGACTTGATCATTACGCGACTCTTCTGGGCATGCTCTGTGCCTACCATCATCCTAATTTTGAGAGGCTCATGGGATATCTTGATGAAAAGTCGTCGGCAAAACGAACGGCAATACGGTTTGGAATCGCTTTAGTGTGCGTCACTTCCCTCGCTTTTTGGGTTCGACACATCTTTGTATTGGACAAATACCAGTATAACAAACTCCACCCTTATTTCTCTTTCATTCCTTTGTTGTCCTTCATATTTCTACGCAATATGTTCCCGTTGTTTCGACGGCACTACTTTTACATGTTCACGTGGCTTGGAAAAATCACACTAGAAACGTACATATCCCAGTTGCATGTTTATCTCCAAGGCAATGCTAAGTTTCTGATTTCTTTCATCCCAGAATATCCTTTGCTTAATTTCGCTCTCGCCACCATTGTTTATCTTTTCTTGTCTTATCACTTGTTTCATCTCACAGTTGACATCAGCTCCTTTTTGATTCCCAAGGACCACCAATCCATGTTGAAGAACCTAGTTGTAGGTGTTTTGTGGCTATCAATATGCTATGTTGCAGGATTAAGTTATACGGGATCTTTCTTTTCATAAAATTGCCGTTTGTTGTCGGCTTTGAAACGGAAACAAAACGAGAAAGGGTTGACGCGAAGTCGGATTTCTAATAAATATAGAGCACTTACTCTTGAAAGACCACTATCTCATACTCGATTTCAAAACGTAAATAGGTTTTATTTATCCACTTTTAAATTGCGGCACTTAGAGAGGAAGCTACAACGGCCTTAGCTGTTTTTTCATGTCGGTACTTTATCCTGGTCGAATTGGAATTGGAGATATTGGTGCCTTTGTTGAGATTTTTATTAATTTAGTTCTGAAATCTAAATCACTTGATCGGATAAAACTGAGCAACACAATATATCACAGATTAACTGAGGTTGGGAAACACTAAATCTATAGGTTGGTTTGCGTGAAAATAACTGAACACCATGTACGTGCAGTGATAACCATACTGATAAAGATTCCTCTTGGAGGTCAATAAATGGGCGATAAAATTTGTTTTGGTTTTGTTCGATGCCGTTATATGCTATAAACCCTTCATCCTCACCCTCCCCCTCCTCCCACCTCGCCTCTAATAAGCCACAAATGACCAGTCATTTGTAATTTGGTAGTCTGCAGTGTACGCATTGAATTGAAACACAAGAGCATAAAGTCAGCTTGGTGACTGCGTTTACCTTTGAAGGTTAGCTTGGATCGCCCTGGATATTTTGCACTTTTGCTGCGAAAAACTGGGCACGAGGCGGCCATGAACAGAAGATCTGCAGATAGC
>JAHPZR010015869.1:0-25171 GCA_019787425.1 Platygyra sinensis | reverse complement strand
GGACTATTAGCAATAGTCATCGAGTAGCGAAATTCGCCGGTTTTTCTTTCGTTTTTTTTTTGCTTTTTTGCTATTGCCTTTTCTGTCCGACTAGTTGGGTGATACTAAAACAATTAGACCATTCGCCTTCAAGGGCAACGGGTCAATAGCCCATTCGGCTTCGCCTCATGGGCTATTGGCCCGTATTTCGGGCTACGGGTCTAATTGTTAATTAACCCAATCAGACTTGATTTACAGCGAAATTTCTTTGATGGAATTTTACACAAATCATTCATAACAGCCAGAACTATAATGGCGCGTGAATACATTTTTCACTTGCAGCAAACTGATTTTGGAGGTGTGTTATCTGAAACATGTCTGTGAAACGATAGTTTTACAGCACCTGCAAGACCGATAGAAAAAAATAACACACGAGTGCCTCGGCTAGAGTTCCCTACTGGAGCTGGTTTAAAATTTTATATTGCACTGGAAAACGCTTAACTTGGACGCTTAAAATGTTTGGACGATTACCTGTTTTCGGATACTGTTTTTATCCGAAAAGTTCTAAAAACTTCTAATCTGTCTTAAGCCCAGAGACAAGATAATTCAAATTTATGGTTTCCCAATACTAGATTCGAAAGGTATTGTACTGAGTAAAATCTTTAGCCGCCATCGTTTTTCCTACGGTTTTGGAAATATTAAACAGCGCAGTTGGTTTCCCGGTTTTACTAAAGGTTCTGACAACAGCTCCGGCCAGCTCCTCCCAGTTTTCCCAGCTATACTGGATTTTGCATTTTGGAGCCAGGAAAGTCGGTCGCTTTAATATATATTCAGAGACTATGACATCATGGCACAAACAGTCCTTGTTGTTTTCTTTTCCGAGAGGCGTTTCTCAGTTATACTTGACTTTGCCTGCCCTCTCGGGAAAACGTGATCGTCTTACTAATAGGAGATTAATTAAAGGTGTCAAATTTTTGGTCAAACCCCTACAAGGGAAGTAAACATAGTGATTATGCATTTCTTCACGCAAGCAAAATACACTATCCGGTGTTTACTCAGTGTAATCAAACCGTTCGACCTTTCCTGATCCATTTTCGATTTTTTCCAGTTCAATCATATTTCTGAACGTCCTACATGATGCTTCCTTGAAGTGTATCAAATGCGGTGATCAGTTACATACCCTGAGGAGTTCCGAGCTGACTTTGATATGTAATTCTTGATAAACGAGTCCGTAAGTTAATCAGTCTACCCGTATAGACATCAGCAACATAAAAACCTCATCAATTAAAGCGGAGCGACTGACAGCAACAGCAACAGCTGCAACGGGGAGAAAAAAATAGTAATCCCGCCATTAGATTAGATGAAAAGCGCAAACACAAAGGCGGAACAACAAGGAATCAAAACTTTTAGATAACGAAAGTGGTGAAAGGGTTATGTAAATCATCAGTCTCGGATTAAAAAAAAGTGTAGGTAATCCTTTTACCCGTTTTGATTTACAGTATATATATCAACTTTCAGGCTGAAAGGAACTTAACGGGTCTAGGCGCGTAGTTTTCACGCGCGGTTTTCACCGATGCAGTTAACTTCTTGTCTCCTGTCTTTGGACTGCTCAAGACACCGTTAGGGGTGGGGCTGTCAAGAGTTCGACAAATGGGTAGAACAAACACAACAGACTACAGCTTGAGAGCGCCTTGGAATAAGGCAACTTGTTATCGACTACGTGACGTTACGAAGGATTCCGCGAACTGGATTTGCTTCTTCCGTTCGGTGCGTTTGCGTGCAGGACGGGGGAAGATATTTGGGGCATGGTATACTCGACCACGTTACTAATGTTCGTGTTTTACTGTTTTACTGTTTGAGTAATCTTAAAATATTTGCTGCTCAAGTATCTACGATTCGTTTTGACCAGAGGGTTTAATCACCACTCGGGTGCCAGTTTTCTTCGTTTTTAAACAGTATAAAATACTATTGGATAATACAATCTAAGCTCCCTAGTTATGACTGCGACGAAAGATGCGGAATTCAGTTTGGCATTGCCGTAATCCTATATTGTTGCTCGATGGAAAGCCGGCTTATTTTTACGGTGAAGCTGTTTTTCAATATGTGTGTAATATCTTTCGATGTAGTCATGCAGGCAGTCAAACGGTTGTCTGGCCAGACGCACGCACTTCATAGTGACATTACACACGATATAACAGGTACCTATAATAAATGAAGCCCATAACAGAATTTCTTGTCAAGAAAAAAAAAACTCCTGAATTCTTTTAAAGCTTTAATTTCACAACTACTTAAGTTGTGTTCTTTAACTGTGATGATCAATCATATCTTCATATCTTTCTCCATAGTTCAAATATATGATCTTTCATATGTTCACCTATAGAGTTTCTTGTCAGATACGAAAGTGTTTTTTTTTTTCGGAACATGTCAGCTCCAGCAGTCGGCAGCAAGAGGTTTATTTGAAAAAATGCATGTGTATCTGCAGTTGCTGGGGTCTTTCTCGCTCTCGTTAATGTCAGTACTGTGAAATGACTTAACAGACTCAAATTGTTAGCTTAATTAAGAAAACTATTAAATCAGCCCCACAAACCAACCGATAGCCATACCGGCAATAAAGGCAACATGGTACTGCTTCAGCTAACGTGAATATCGATCATATTTCTTTGCGTTTACGGCAAACAACTGGGTATCAAGGAAAAATGCCAAATTTTCGCAAGCATTCTTGAAGATAGTTGTGCGCGCTTGTCACGGAGACATTTGTAGTTATCCCGTCTTAGATTAGCCGGGATAAACTGCCAAATAGAGTAATACCAACACTAATGTGGTCATGATCCCTGCAAAAAGTTGAAATTTGTATTGTTCTCGGCTTTCCGTGCCTCGCGTTAGATGCTACCTGTGAACAACATGTGCGTGTTTGCGTTTGAATTACAGAAAAATACCTAGGACCCACCTACCTAGCAAATAAAAATCACAATGAAGCCAAAAAAATAATTGACCTCATTTCAGAGCACGGTGAATTGAATCGACATCCAATCAGCGTGTCTCATTCAAGTGACAGGAAAATAACCAGTCAACCTCTTCGTGGATACACTGAACACTGGCACATTCGTTGCATGATCGAGCTGTACTCCTGGGCTCAGGACTAGCTGTTCTTGGAAGTAAAATGCCGGCCAAGTGCTGCAAATGTAAATTTGGTGACTTTCCCTAGGCCCTGATCGCTAAGACCCTGAAAATTACAGCAATCGCAGAAAACGTGTCAAGGTCATTCAGTAATTTCGGTCTATGGACCGATTTAGAATCGATGTAATCTTTCAGCAAATATTTAAATAAAAACCTAGTTTGTTTCCGCCGTACATGAAATGTCCACAAATGTCATTTAACATCCTCTAAACTAAATGAGCCACGCTGGTCATGTATGTCACGTCCTGCTTCCGGCAAAAAGCAAAATCGCCGTTCTGTATATTGTATGTCCTCTGCATGCATACAAATCAGAAAGAAAAGGGTCAACTAGGGTGCGTCTCAGTACCTTAGTAATTTGGGTTGAAAGGGTCAGTTTGTCTGTTGTTCGATGGTTTAAATTGGTAACAGTAATTAATATTCGAAAACCTCTGTACTTCTCGGGGCGCGAGAAACCAGTGCCTCTAGGCCGCTCTAGCTCATACATCGCAGGTCAGAACTTTGAACCCGCGTTGGTCAACGCAACGAAAGGAAACTTTACATCATTCCACACACACACACACCCTTTTTTTGTTTGGGTTTATTTCTTGAGTATGCTAGCATGGGAGCAGGCTCTTCGCGTGGCAAGAATAGGTGGCAAGAATATGCTGATATGCCACACTTGGTTGACCAAATTCAAACCTGTGCTCTAACTGTTTCAAATTAGTTCCACGACAGGATTCGCTGCATGATTTCCTATCCTTTTCTTTCATTCCATTCTAGAAACAAAAAGAGACGAAAAACACTACTAAGAACTTGACTAAGCGAAATTCGAAGAAGTATCTGTTGACAAGTTTTTAAAAAAGACACAAAATTAAGAACTAAAGTGCATGCAAATGTGGAATTGCGGCTTGAGCGTCAGGGCACTGTAGCCGGCGGTCACTTAGCCCACTTGCACGAATGAAAAGAGTCAATTGCCCTCGCAATTGCCAACCGAGTAAGCTCGATCCTTTGGCGATAAGCAAGTTTTGCATACCAGTGCTAAACAGACGAGATAATAAGGTAAACTTTACGTCAACTAGCATGCTTTCTTTTCAATTAAAATCCCAGGTGAATACCTCAAGTCGAAAAACAAAAAGTTCAATTCAAGCATGACCCGTTGACGTCATTAAGGCTTCTTGGGAATTGTTTTTCTTAGTGATATGTCTTAAAGTGCTTCGAACTTTACCATCCTGCTGTTGACAACCAAACGGGTTGTTCAAACTACCACCTTTTACTTCAACCAAGCGTCTTTGTTACTGGTAAGTGATCTACTCAAGCCAATATTTGAGGTTATCTATTGGTGACGGGGCGCTTAGAATTTGATTTAAGGCAGCACTAGCTGTGTTTGGCCCAGCTACTGGAGGGCAGACGATCCGACGGTCGATCTAGACACATGCTTGTTTCATATTAGTTTAAAATAATGCTCACTTAAATTTTCGCATACATTTTACTCGGCTTAAATGTCATCTTCTATTTGGTCTTCCTAGTTGATGGGAGGAACAAAGAGAGAGAATTCTGTCATTAGAGTCAAATTTATAAGCGGCATAATTATTTTTGGGCGGTCAACATAGTTTGTTATAAGACTCATCGATCGAGTATCTTTTGGAATTTGGCTTCTCTCAGTTTCTTCACTGTTACTAATGGCCGTAATGAATACGACGGTGAACATCGAGTTCGGTTGACGCAGCGCAAGCCTCATCTCTAATCTTTGAAACTTTGTTATGAGCTGACCAAAATAAGGCCAATTCCACTGTGTAATTCAACGACGTATAAAACCTCATGTCACAGTCGTAGTTTACATCTTTACGTGTTCAAGAGTGCAGAGAGTCTTTCCATTTCACTGCGACGTGCAGAGCTGGTTATCGCCAGTTCCGCTCCATATAACTCAGTATTGACTTTGTGGCAGCTAGCAATTGCAATGCATAACCTTTATTCTCACTTCCTTAACAAAAAGTTACAATACGAATTAAAACTACTTTGCGACTTGTTCTAAAACGGCGTCGCTTTGTGTGTAATGGCTGCAGGAAGAATAAGTAATATATGGGCAATTCTTGCGCTGACTTATGCACAGTGCTTTTCATTAGTTATTGTTGCGCCGCAAAGCTTTGTTTACGACAAAAAATCGCATTCATAGGATTTGGAGCAACACTTTATTTACTTTCTGTTCGATTGCGCTGTTTGGTATCCAAAAGTTTGTCATGCTAGATAATAGCTCAATCCGCGCCGTGTAATTAATAACCTAAGTCTGTTGTTGTTGTGTCCAATGAAATGAAAGTCAAATAATCAAGTTGACAAGCCTGCGACAGTTACATTGTGTGATGCCTGTTGCCATGCGCACTTCGATCAATCAGCAATTTGATAACTTAGTGACTGTCTGCGAAAAAAAGGGATGCTAAAAATGGCCCTAGAAAAGTATCCAGCTACTTTGATATAGGCGCTTGGCACTTCAATCCACGGATTTTTATCGGAAGCGAGCTGACGTTTACACCTATTTATGTCATATGCTTGAGCCAATTGTTCCCAGCGCTAGAGGCGCCGAGGATATCCGGTAACATAACAGAGAAGCGAACTGTCCGTCGTGTGTACATTCCGCAGGAGACTCAAATGTTCATCTTAATGTGTGGCTCCTATTTCAATTGTGACCCTGCTGAGGACAGCAATGTTTGTTTCATAGAGCTTAGAATGATTATGCTCGCTATAAGATGAACGCTGAAGAATTCTTTAAAGGTCTTGCTGAGAAAGACCAACTTGCAGGTAGTGTTTACCAGTCTTGACAGATCAGTGATATTTTTCCGTTTTTGCAACCCTGTTGATATATCTGCCTCGTGCGTGCACGCTGGCTTTCTTAATTCGCAAGCGCCATTGGACGTTCATTTACTTTTTTTTATATAACTATATATTTCTGTTGTGAAAAGTGTATAATCTTAGGTAAGTCTTTAGCAGTTTAAGTCCATTCATTGAAGGAGTTCTATAATTAAGTTGCTCAGCTTAGAAAATCAATTATAACTTCAGCGGGACTTTTTCACTTCGCAGTGATCAACATTGCTTTGCCTGGATTAGATGTATTTCTAGAGGAAATTTTAGCCCAGGAAAATCTGAGTGAAAAGGGAGAAAAATTACGGCTTGATTTGTGGCCATTCTCGACAACCTCGGATCGAAATCACGCGTCCAAGAAATACACACTTCAACGAATAACAACAACGAGTCACCTCAGGGACAATCGCAACTTTCACGGTCAGGCGACCTTGTTTTCGCCAAAGGTTACACAGAAGACAACACAGAGCAAGCGCATTGGCCAGAAGAAACTACCGAGCGAGGCGAAAAGGTATTTATTTATTCTTATCAATATGTGTTTGCTAAATAAGAACACTGATCGCAGTATGCATTGCACAGGCAGCTAGTAATGCGGTGAGTAGCACCCACACGAGTAAACAAGTAAATCGATCGCGAATTCGAGAGTATCAATTCTGGATGCTCTTTTGTCTTTAAGAATTGTTTTGCTTCTCTTTTTTGCCTGTTTTTCGGGTGGGTGCAACACTCACGTTCTTTTCCCGTGGAGGCATTTTGTAATGTGCTCGGCGGAGTTGCCAGAGCGTAGCGGTCTTAGTGACATTAAACTGCTTGACAATATCAAGAACCGCAATTCTTGATACGACAATTATCCAATTCGTGAATTCCGCTAGCGCTTGCTTTCACAAAAAAAAAATGCTCATTGGATAGGAAAACCACAGACGACAATTCATCACATCTTGCGGAACAAAGCAAGCGTTAGGATGTTAGGAGTTTTTACTGTGGTATTGAAATTCCTAAAGTAATATGCAAGCGATCGATATAGTTTGTTTTATCATACATGTAATTGTAGGTGGAAGTATCGTAATTACCGAAACAGTGTTCGCAGGAAGCAATGAAATGAACCGCTACATTCAAGTGGGTTTCCCTTCTAAATACGCTTTTTTCGTCACGCCAAACTAATTTATCTTTTCATATTTCGCAGTGTACAAGGTCGTACACATTACAAGCTCGCTAATTCACAGAAATTAATACATAAGATGTGGTGAATTGCGTAGGTGTTTTATACCCACAAACGAATTTCCGTGCCGACCAAAAATTCAGTCATCCTGACTTTTGATCGGCCCCGCTGAAATGTTTGGCTTGTAGTGATCAGTGTAACCGTGATTGTGATAAAACAGAAATTTATTAAAGCAAAAATTCTGTGGGTCAGTTTGTTTACCCTACTGTTTTATCTCCAAAATAACAGCTTGTGTGGTTAACGCAACTGCCTGACCTTTCACAACAACTGATTTTAGCGCCGCTGATTTAGTTCTCATTAATCTGCAATCACGGTTTAAATTTTTTTTTTTGCATGCGGATCCTGTGGAGCCACGTATCTCTGTTTCAGCAGGCAAATTGAAACAAAAGTCGCCGACTCCAATAGCTGTGATTGGTGATAAACGATTACTCTTATACATATGTTTTTCAGCTTGAATGCTATCTTTGGTGCATGCTTGTTGCCGAGAAAACTAGATTAGAGATTAAAGGTCATTGACTCCAGATCACTCAGTGAGCTAATCGTTACGTCTTGCTCCTGTCGGGCAGTTTCTCTAATTTATTAGCTTCGTATGTCCCTACAGAGCAAGTAGTTCCTTTTTCAAAATGCTGGTCGGATTATTTCATTGCCGTTCTTTAAGGCATGTCAATCAGATTGTCTGCAACCTGTATGAATTATTTGTTGGGGATACCACGATCTGTTACAGATCTCTTCAAATTTATAAGACACAACTGCATTTTTTAATTGGGGGGCAGTAACGCTGGAAAATATTAAAAAAAAAATCTTCAAAAACTTTCAATTAATAATCTCTTGTACCATGCTTACCGTGAATTCAACCATGAAATTTCCAATACTACTGCGTACATTTAAGCATTTTTTTTTAATTTAAGAAAAAACGTTTGGTGGTGTAGGAAAATATACAGGGAAAAGGATTAGGAACTACTGCCTAAAGGAATTAATAGATATACAAAATCCACTACAAACTCTTAAATTAAAATAACTTTGGGAAATAAACATGCATGGCTTCTTCGATTTAGTAGTAATGTTGTTGTACCAATTAAAAAGTATCAGAAATTTTGTATGAATACCCATTTACTATTTTGATGATATGTTAAGTTTTGTTCATGAAAAATCAATGTTTTTGTTCAAAGTTTAGTTGTGTCAATACGTTTATATATATGCAGTGTCTTATAAATTTGAAGAATTCTAACAGATCGTGGATACCCAAAAAATAATTCAACAGGTTGCAGACAATCTGATTGACATGCCTTAAAGAACGGCAATGAAATAATCCGACCAGCATTTTGAAAAAGGAACTACTTGCTCTGTAGGGACATACGAAGCTAATAAATTAGAGAAACTGCCCGACAGGAGCAAGACGTAACGATTAGCTCACTGAGTGATCTGGAGTCAATGACCTTTAATCTCTAATCTAGTTTTCTCGGCAACAAGCATGCACCAAAGATAGCATTCAAGCTGAAAAACATATGTATAAGAGTAATCGTTTATCACCAATCACAGCTATTGGAGTCGGCGACTTTTGTTTCAATTTGCCTGCTGAAACAGAGATACGTGGCTCCACAGGATCCGCATGCAAAAAAAAAAATTTAAACCGTGATGCAGATTAATGAGAACTAAATCAGCGGCGCTAAAATCAGTTGTTGTGAAAAGGTCAGGCAGTTGCGTTAACCACACAAGCTGTTATTTTGGAGATAAACAGTAGGGTAAACAAACTGACCCACAGAATTTTTGCTTTAATAAATTTCTGTTTTATCACAATCACGGTTACACTGATCACTACAAGCCAAACATTTCAGCGGGCCGATCAAAAGTCAGGATGACTGAATTTTTGGTCGGCACGGAAATTCGTTTGTGGGTATAAAACACCTACGCAATTCACCACATCTTATGTATTAATTTCTGTGAATTAGCGAGCTTGTAATGTGTACGACCTTGTACACTGCGAAATATGAAAAGATAAATTAGTTTGGCGTGACGAAAAAAGCGTATTTAGAAGGGAAACCCACTTGAATGTAGCGGTTCATTTCATTGCTTCCTGCGAACACTGTTTCGGTAATTACGATACTTCCACCTACAATTACATGTATGATAAAACAAACTATATCGATCGCTTGCATATTACTTTAGGAATTTCAATACCACAGTAAAAACTCCTAACATCCTAACGCTTGCTTTGTTCCGCAAGATGTGATGAATTGTCGTCTGTGGTTTTCCTATCCAATGAGCATTTTTTTTTGTGAAAGCAAGCGCTAGCGGAATTCACGAATTGGATAATTGTCGTATCAAGAATTGCGGTTCTTGATATTGTCAAGCAGTTTAATGTCACTAAGACCGCTACGCTCTGGCAACTCCGCCGAGCACATTACAAAATGCCTCCACGGGAAAAGAACGTGAGTGTTGCACCCACCCGAAAAACAGGCAAAAAAGAGAAGCAAAACAATTCTTAAAGACAAAGAGCATCCAGAATTGATACTCTCGAATTCGCGATCGATTTACTTGTTTACTCGTGTGGGTGCTACTCACCGCATTACTAGCTGCCTGTGCATGCATACTGCGATCAGTGTTTCTTATTTAGCAAACACATATTGATAAGAATAAATAAATACCTTTTCGCCTCGCTCGGTAGTTTCTTCTGGCCAATGCGCTTGCTCTGTGTTGTCTTCTGTGTAACCTTTGGCGAAAACAAGGTCGCCTGACCGTGAAAGTTGCGATTGTCCCTGAGGTGACTCGTTGTTGTTATTCGTTGAAGTGTGTATTTCTTGGACGCGTGATTTCGATCCGAGGTTGTCGAGAATGGCCACAAAATCAAGCCGTAATTTTTCTCCCTTTTCACTCAGATTTTCCTGGGCTAAAATTTCTCTAGAAATACATCTAATCCAGGCAAAGCAATGTTGATCACTGCGAAGTGAAAAAGTCCCGCTGAAGTTATAATTGATTTTCTAAGCTGAGCAACTTAATTATAGAACTCCTTCAATGAATGGACTTAAACTGCTAAAGACTTACCTAAGATTATACACTTTTCACAACAGAAATATATAGTTATATAAAAAAAAGTAAATGAACGTCCAATGGCGCTTGCGAATTAAGAAAGCCAGCGTGCACGCACGAGGCAGATATATCAACAGGGTTGCAAAAACGGAAAAATATCACTGATCTGTCAAGACTGGTAAACACTACCTGCAAGTTGGTCTTTCTCAGCAAGACCTTTAAAGAATTCTTCAGCGTTCATCTTATAGCGAGCATAATCATTCTAAGCTCTATGAAACAAACATTGCTGTCCTCAGCAGGGTCACAATTGAAATAGGAGCCACACATTAAGATGAACATTTGAGTCTCCTGCGGAATGTACACACGACGGACAGTTCGCTTCTCTGTTATGTTACCGGATATCCTCGGCGCCTCTAGCGCTGGGAACAATTGGCTCAAGCATATGACATAAATAGGTGTAAACGTCAGCTCGCTTCCGATAAAAATCCGTGGATTGAAGTGCCAAGCGCCTATATCAAAGTAGCTGGATACTTTTCTAGGGCCATTTTTAGCATCCCTTTTTTTCGCAGACAGTCACTAAGTTATCAAATTGCTGATTGATCGAAGTGCGCATGGCAACAGGCATCACACAATGTAACTGTCGCAGGCTTGTCAACTTGATTATTTGACTTTCATTTCATTGGACACAACAACAACAGACTTAGGTTATTAATTACACGGCGCGGATTGAGCTATTATCTAGCATGACAAACTTTTGGATACCAAACAGCGCAATCGAACAGAAAGTAAATAAAGTGTTGCTCCAAATCCTATGAATGCGATTTTTTGTCGTAAACAAAGCTTTGCGGCGCAACAATAACTAATGAAAAGCACTGTGCATAAGTCAGCGCAAGAATTGCCCATATATTACTTATTCTTCCTGCAGCCATTACACACAAAGCGACGCCGTTTTAGAACAAGTCGCAAAGTAGTTTTAATTCGTATTGTAACTTTTTGTTAAGGAAGTGAGAATAAAGGTTATGCATTGCAATTGCTAGCTGCCACAAAGTCAATACTGAGTTATATGGAGCGGAACTGGCGATAACCAGCTCTGCACGTCGCAGTGAAATGGAAAGACTCTCTGCACTCTTGAACACGTAAAGATGTAAACTACGACTGTGACATGAGGTTTATACGTCGTTGAATTACACAGTGGAATTGGCCTTATTTTGGTCAGCTCATAACAAAGTTTCAAAGATTAGAGATGAGGCTTGCGCTGCGTCAACCGAACTCGATGTTCACCGTCGTATTCATTACGGCCATTAGTAACAGTGAAGAAACTGAGAGAAGCCAAATTCCAAAAGATACTCGATCGATGAGTCTTATAACAAACTATGTTGACCGCCCAAAAATAATTATGCCGCTTATAAATTTGACTCTAATGACAGAATTCTCTCTCTTTGTTCCTCCCATCAACTAGGAAGACCAAATAGAAGATGACATTTAAGCCGAGTAAAATGTATGCGAAAATTTAAGTGAGCATTATTTTAAACTAATATGAAACAAGCATGTGTCTAGATCGGACCGTCGGATCGTCTGCCCTCCAGTAGCTGGGCCAAACACAGCTAGTGCTGCCTTAAATCAAATTCTAAGCGCCCCGTCACCAATAGATAACCTCAAATATTGGCTTGAGTAGATCACTTACCAGTAACAAAGACGCTTGGTTGAAGTAAAAGGTGGTAGTTTGAACAACCCGTTTGGTTGTCAACAGCAGGATGGTAAAGTTCGAAGCACTTTAAGACATATCACTAAGAAAAACAATTCCCAAGAAGCCTTAATGACGTCAACGGGTCATGCTTGAATTGAACTTTTTGTTTTTCGACTTGAGGTATTCACCTGGGATTTTAATTGAAAAGAAAGCATGCTAGTTGACGTAAAGTTTACCTTATTATCTCGTCTGTTTAGCACTGGTATGCAAAACTTGCTTATCGCCAAAGGATCGAGCTTACTCGGTTGGCAATTGCGAGGGCAATTGACTCTTTTCATTCGTGCAAGTGGGCTAAGTGACCGCCGGCTACAGTGCCCTGACGCTCAAGCCGCAATTCCACATTTGCATGCACTTTAGTTCTTAATTTTGTGTCTTTTTTAAAAACTTTGTCAACAGATACTTCTTCGAATTTCGCTTAGTCAAGTTCTTAGTAGTGTTTTTCGTCTCTTTTTGTTTCTAGAATGGAATGAAAGAAAAGGATAGGAAATCATGCAGCGAATCCTGTCGTGGAACTAATTTGAAACAGTTAGAGCACAGGTTTGAATTTGGTCAACCAAGTGTGGCATATCAGCATATTCTTGCCACCTATTCTTGCCACGCGAAGAGCCTGCTCCCATGCTAGCATACTCAAGAAATAAACCCAAACAAAAAAAGGGTGTGTGTGTGTGTGGAATGATGTAAAGTTTCCTTTCGTTGCGTTGACCAACGCGGGTTCAAAGTTCTGACCTGCGATGTATGAGCTAGAGCGGCCTAGAGGCACTGGTTTCTCGCGCCCCGAGAAGTACAGAGGTTTTCGAATATTAATTACTGTTACCAATTTAAACCATCGAACAACAGACAAACTGACCCTTTCAACCCAAATTACTAAGGTACTGAGACGCACCCTAGTTGACCCTTTTCTTTCTGATTTGTATGCATGCAGAGGACATACAATATACAGAACGGCGATTTTGCTTTTTGCCGGAAGCAGGACGTGACATACATGACCAGCGTGGCTCATTTAGTTTAGAGGATGTTAAATGACATTTGTGGACATTTCATGTACGGCGGAAACAAACTAGGTTTTTATTTAAATATTTGCTGAAAGATTACATCGATTCTAAATCGGTCCATAGACCGAAATTACTGAATGACCTTGACACGTTTTCTGCGATTGCTGTAATTTTCAGGGTCTTAGCGATCAGGGCCTAGGGAAAGTCACCAAATTTACATTTGCAGCACTTGGCCGGCATTTTACTTCCAAGAACAGCTAGTCCTGAGCCCAGGAGTACAGCTCGATCATGCAACGAATGTGCCCAGTGTTCAGTGTATCCACGAAGAGGTTGACTGGTTATTTTCCTGTCACTTGAATGAGACACGCTGATTGGATGTCGATTCAATTCACCGTGCTCTGAAATGAGGTCAATTATTTTTTTGGCTTCATTGTGATTTTTATTTGCTAGGTAGGTGGGTCCTAGGTATTTTTCTGTAATTCAAACGCAAACACGCACATGTTGTTCACAGGTAGCATCTAACGCGAGGCACGGAAAGCCGAGAACAATACAAATTTCAACTTTTTGCAGGGATCATGACCACATTAGTGTTGGTATTACTCTATTTGGCAGTTTATCCCGGCTAATCTAAGACGGGATAACTACAAATGTCTCCGTGACAAGCGCGCACAACTATCTTCAAGAATGCTTGCGAAAATTTGGCATTTTTCCTTGATACCCAGTTGTTTGCCGTAAACGCAAAGAAATATGATCGATATTCACGTTAGCTGAAGCAGTACCATGTTGCCTTTATTGCCGGTATGGCTATCGGTTGGTTTGTGGGGCTGATTTAATAGTTTTCTTAATTAAGCTAACAATTTGAGTCTGTTAAGTCATTTCACAGTACTGACATTAACGAGAGCGAGAAAGACCCCAGCAACTGCAGATACACATGCATTTTTTCAAATAAACCTCTTGCTGCCGACTGCTGGAGCTGACATGTTCCGAAAAAAAAAAAACACTTTCGTATCTGACAAGAAACTCTATAGGTGAACATATGAAAGATCATATATTTGAACTATGGAGAAAGATATGAAGATATGATTGATCATCACAGTTAAAGAACACAACTTAAGTAGTTGTGAAATTAAAGCTTTAAAAGAATTCAGGAGTTTTTTTTTTTCTTGACAAGAAATTCTGTTATGGGCTTCATTTATTATAGGTACCTGTTATATCGTGTGTAATGTCACTATGAAGTGCGTGCGTCTGGCCAGACAACCGTTTGACTGCCTGCATGACTACATCGAAAGATATTACACACATATTGAAAAACAGCTTCACCGTAAAAATAAGTCGGCTTTCCATCGAGCAACAATATAGGATTACGGCAATGCCAAACTGAATTCCGCATCTTTCGTCGCAGTCATAACTAGGGAGCTTAGATTGTATTATCCAATAGTATTTTATACTGTTTAAAAACGAAGAAAACTGGCACCCGAGTGGTGATTAAACCCTCTGGTCAAAACGAATCGTAGATACTTGAGCAGCAAATATTTTAAGATTACTCAAACAGTAAAACAGTAAAACACGAACATTAGTAACGTGGTCGAGTATACCATGCCCCAAATATCTTCCCCCGTCCTGCACGCAAACGCACCGAACGGAAGAAGCAAATCCAGTTCGCGGAATCCTTCGTAACGTCACGTAGTCGATAACAAGTTGCCTTATTCCAAGGCGCTCTCAAGCTGTAGTCTGTTGTGTTTGTTCTACCCATTTGTCGAACTCTTGACAGCCCCACCCCTAACGGTGTCTTGAGCAGTCCAAAGACAGGAGACAAGAAGTTAACTGCATCGGTGAAAACCGCGCGTGAAAACTACGCGCCTAGACCCGTTAAGTTCCTTTCAGCCTGAAAGTTGATATATATACTGTAAATCAAAACGGGTAAAAGGATTACCTACACTTTTTTTTAATCCGAGACTGATGATTTACATAACCCTTTCACCACTTTCGTTATCTAAAAGTTTTGATTCCTTGTTGTTCCGCCTTTGTGTTTGCGCTTTTCATCTAATCTAATGGCGGGATTACTATTTTTTTCTCCCCGTTGCAGCTGTTGCTGTTGCTGTCAGTCGCTCCGCTTTAATTGATGAGGTTTTTATGTTGCTGATGTCATACGGGTAGACTGATTAACTTACGGACTCGTTTATCAAGAATTACATATCAAAGTCAGCTCGGAACTCCTCAGGGTATGTAACTGATCACCGCATTTGATACACTTCAAGGAAGCATCATGTAGGACGTTCAGAAATATGATTGAACTGGAAAAAAATCGAAAATGGATCAGGAAAGGTCGAACGGTTTGATTACACTGAGTAAACACCGGATAGTGTATTTTGCTTGCGTGAAGAAATGCATAATCACTATGTTTACTTCCCTTGTAGGGGTTTGACCAAAAATTTGACACCTTTAATTAATCTCCTATTAGTAAGACGATCACGTTTTCCCGAGAGGGCAGGCAAAGTCAAGTATAACTGAGAAACGCCTCTCGGAAAAGAAAACAACAAGGACTGTTTGTGCCATGATGTCATAGTCTCTGAATATATATTAAAGCGACCGACTTTCCTGGCTCCAAAATGCAAAATCCAGTATAGCTGGGAAAACTGGGAGGAGCTGGCCGGAGCTGTTGTCAGAACCTTTGGTAAAACCAGGAAACCAACTGCGCTGTTTAATTTCCAAACCGTAGGAAAAACGATGGCGGCTAAAGATTTTACTCAGTACAATACCTTTCGAATCTAGTATTGGGAAACCATAAATTTGAATTATCTTGTCTCTGGGCTTAAGACAGATTAGAAGTTTTTAGAACTTTTCGGATAAAAACAGTGTCCGAAAACAGGTAATCGTCCAAACATTTTAAGCGTCCAAGTTAAGCGTTTTCCAGTGCAATATAAAATTTTAAAGCAGCTCCAGTAGGGAACTCTAGCCGAGGCACTCGTGTGTTATTTTTTCTATCGGTCTTGCAGGTGCTGTAAAACTATCGTTTCACAGACATGTTTCAGATAACACACCTCCAAAATCAGTTTGCTGCAAGTGAAAAATGTATTCACGCGCCATTATAGTTCTGGCTGTTATGAATGATTTGCGTAAAATTCCATCAAAGAAATTTCGCTGTAAATCAAGTCTGATTGGGTTAATTAACAATTAGACCCGTAGCCCGAAATACGGGCCAATAGCCCATGAGGCGAAGCCGAATGGGCTATTGACCCGTTGCCCTTGAAGGCGAATGGTCTAATTGTTTTAGTATCACCCAACTAGTCGGACAGAAAAGGCAATAGCAAAAAAGCAAAAAAAACGAAAGAAAAACCGGCGAATTTCGCTACTCGATGACTATTGCTAATAGTCCCCTAGTAGCGTAGCCAATAAAAATGCAGGATTTGCATTATTCCACCAGTTGGGTGATACTATACGTTATAAGTAACAGTAACGCAAAACCCACCAAATCGCTTAAATTCGCCATTCAGCGCCACAGAAACGACAATACACAGCAACTGAGGTACGTTTACATTTATTTTGAGCTTTAACTTAGACATTTCTGGATGAAAGTTTACGATATTAAGACTCTTCAATATTCTCCCATACATTTCTTTATATTTCGAACATAAACAGACACACTGCTTGTATGGGCCCCCTGTGATAGAAAACGGTAATATACCCAATCAAATTCACGGATGCAAAGTAGACCACGGTAAATTTATACTAAATGCTGATAGCTGCGAACTGGTCAAAATCAGATTTAACAACCTGCGGAGACGTAAAGCGTTCACCGTCGGTTAACCGCCGGCGACTGGCAAGATCTGCAAACTGATTTACTGAGAGCTAAGAATTAAACGATAGCAGAAAAATCGTCGAAAAATTGATCTGTAACAGACTGGTCATTATGTAAAGGATGTGGCGGGGAGAGTGCATTGTGCCGGTAAAAAAGGAAGTCGTCCACGCGTTTTTATGCGGTAAAAAAAAAAAGACATTGGGCAGGCGTAAAAATAAAAACAAGCTGAGTTGGTATTTCATTGGTTGACAGCTTTCTTAAAGTTTGAATGTCTTTTTTGTACTGTATATATGGCGGATCTAGCGGAGAGCCCCCCTTATTTTGAGTAAAAAAATCACAGAAGGAAGAAAAGCCGGCAGGGCAAGCAAGCACCCCGCCCCCTTAGCTTAAGGTCTGGATCCGCCATTGATACGGGTTTTAAAAAACTATTTTACGACGCGAAATTAAGAACTTTAACACCGGGAACAAAATTGCATCAAGTGAACTTCCCAAATTAAACTGGAAGTCTGTGTGCTTTGCCAGGATGGTGGCACTGGTGTAGACATACAAAACAGGCTGAATAAAGCGAGAAATGCCCTTTATGAGTTTAAGATCAGTGTGGAAGTAAGCAAGCTACAGCACAAAGACGAAGCTTTGAATCGATCAGAGCTGCGTGTTGTCAACTCTTCTTTACGGCTCGGAATGCTGGCGAATGACGAAGCACGACCTTCCAAGACTAGCGTCTTTCCACACAGCTAGCCTCAGGACGATTCTGAGAATCTTCTGGCCCTGGAAAATATCCCGGCAATAATGAGCTTCTGAAGCAAACCAAACAGGAAGATATTCGTGCCCTAGTCACCAGGAGAAGATGAAGATGGATCGGGCATGTGCTGCGGAAGGGCAATAACAACGGCAAAGCCTGTAGAATTGCAATGCGCTGGTCACTTGAAGGCAAACGGAGCACAGGGCGCCCAAAAACAACCAGGCGCAGAACTGTAGAAAAGGGACTTAGGGAGCTCAATTACAGCTGGAGCACCACTGAAAAACTGGCTAAAGATAGACAGCGTTGGAAAGATCTCGTTGCTGCCCTATGTACCACATAGGCGTGATGGGAAGTAAGCAAGTAAGTTTGGCCGTAAATATTTCCTCTTTTCGTTCAATTTTTGATGGCTTACCGGTGGTTAGAAATATGAATTCTAGAGTATTTTTAGACAAATTAATAAAGGTCAACGAACCTTTTCATTTGCTGTTACGTTTTTCTTTTGAGGTGCTTTTTGTACAGAAAATGTGATTTTTTACTCAAAATAAGGGGGGCTCTCCGCTAGATCCGCCATATATACAGTACAAAAAAGACATTCAAACTTTAAGAAAGCTGTCAACCAATGAAATACCAACTCAGCTTGTTTTTATTTTTACGCCTGCCCAATGTCTTTTTTTTTTTACCGCATAAAAACGCGTGGACGACTTCCTTTTTTACCGGCACAATGCACTCTCCCCCGCCACATCCTTTACATAATGACCAGTCTGTTACAGATCAATTTTTCGACGATTTTTCTGCTATCGTTTTAATTCTTAGCTCTCAGTAAATCAGTTTGCAGATCTTGCCAGTCGCCGGCGGTTAACCGACGGTGAACGCTTTACGTCTCCGCAGGTTGTTAAATCTGATTTTGACCAGTTCGCAGCTATCAGCATTTAGTATAAATTTACCGTGGTCTACTTTGCATCCGTGAATTTGATTGGGTATATTACCGTTTTCTATCACAGGGGGCCCATACAAGCAGTGTGTCTGTTTATGTTCGAAATATAAAGAAATGTATGGGAGAATATTGAAGAGTCTTAATATCGTAAACTTTCATCCAGAAATGTCTAAGTTAAAGCTCAAAATAAATGTAAACGTACCTCAGTTGCTGTGTATTGTCGTTTCTGTGGCGCTGAATGGCGAATTTAAGCGATTTGGTGGTTTTGCGTTACTGTTACTTATAACGTATAGTATCACCCAACTGGTGGAATAATGCAAATCCTGCATTTTTATTGGCTACGCTACTAGGGGACTATTAGCAATAGTCATCGAGTAGCGAAATTCGCCGGTTTTTCTTTCGTTTTTTTTTTGCTTTTTTGCTATTGCCTTTTCTGTCCGACTAGTTGGGTGATACTAAAACAATTAGACCATTCGCCTTCAAGGGCAACGGGTCAATAGCCCATTCGGCTTCGCCTCATGGGCTATTGGCCCGTATTTCGGGCTACGGGTCTAATTGTTAATTAACCCAATCAGACTTGATTTACAGCGAAATTTCTTTGATGGAATTTTACGCAAATCATTCATAACAGCCAGAACTATAATGGCGCGTGAATACATTTTTCACTTGCAGCAAACTGATTTTGGAGGTGTGTTATCTGAAACATGTCTGTGAAACGATAGTTTTACAGCACCTGCAAGACCGATAGAAAAAATAACACACGAGTGCCTCGGCTAGAGTTCCCTACTGGAGCTGCTTTAAAATTTTATATTGCACTGGAAAACGCTTAACTTGGACGCTTAAAATGTTTGGACGATTACCTGTTTTCGGACACTGTTTTTATCCGAAAAGTTCTAAAAACTTCTAATCTGTCTTAAGCCCAGAGACAAGATAATTCAAATTTATGGTTTCCCAATACTAGATTCGAAAGGTATTGTACTGAGTAAAATCTTTAGCCGCCATCGTTTTTCCTACGGTTTGGAAATTAAACAGCGCAGTTGGTTTCCTGGTTTTACCAAAGGTTCTGACAACAGCTCCGGCCAGCTCCTCCCAGTTTTCCCAGCTATACTGGATTTTGCATTTTGGAGCCAGGAAAGTCGGTCGCTTTAATATATATTCAGAGACTATGACATCATGGCACAAACAGTCCTTGTTGTTTTCTTTTCCGAGAGGCGTTTCTCAGTTATACTTGACTTTGCCTGCCCTCTCGGGAAAACGTGATCGTCTTACTAATAGGAGATTAATTAAAGGTGTCAAATTTTTGGTCAAACCCCTACAAGGGAAGTAAACATAGTGATTATGCATTTCTTCACGCAAGCAAAATACACTATCCGGTGTTTACTCAGTGTAATCAAACCGTTCGACCTTTCCTGATCCATTTTCGATTTTTTCCAGTTCAATCATATTTCTGAACGTCCTACATGATGCTTCCTTGAAGTGTATCAAATGCGGTGATCAGTTACATACCCTGAGGAGTTCCGAGCTGACTTTGATATGTAATTCTTGATAAACGAGTCCGTAAGTTAATCAGTCTACCCGTATGACATCAGCAACATAAAAACCTCATCAATTAAAGCGGAGCGACTGACAGCAACAGCAACAGCTGCAACGGGGAGAAAAAAATAGTAATCCCGCCATTAGATTAGATGAAAAGCGCAAACACAAAGGCGGAACAACAAGGAATCAAAACTTTTAGATAACGAAAGTGGTGAAAGGGTTATGTAAATCATCAGTCTCGGATTAAAAAAAAGTGTAGGTAATCCTTTTACCCGTTTTGATTTACAGTATATATATCAACTTTCAGGCTGAAAGGAACTTAACGGGTCTAGGCGCGTAGTTTTCACGCGCGGTTTTCACCGATGCAGTTAACTTCTTGTCTCCTGTCTTTGGACTGCTCAAGACACCGTTAGGGGTGGGGCTGTCAAGAGTTCGACAAATGGGTAGAACAAACACAACAGACTACAGCTTGAGAGCGCCTTGGAATAAGGCAACTTGTTATCGACTACGTGACGTTACGAAGGATTCCGCGAACTGGATTTGCTTCTTCCGTTCGGTGCGTTTGCGTGCAGGACGGGGGAAGATATTTGGGGCATGGTATACTCGACCACGTTACTAATGTTCGTGTTTTACTGTTTTACTGTTTGAGTAATCTTAAAATATTTGCTGCTCAAGTATCTACGATTCGTTTTGACCAGAGGGTTTAATCACCACTCGGGTGCCAGTTTTCTTCGTTTTTAAACAGTATAAAATACTATTGGATAATACAATCTAAGCTCCCTAGTTATGACTGCGACGAAAGATGCGGAATTCAGTTTGGCATTGCCGTAATCCTATATTGTTGCTCGATGGAAAGCCGACTTATTTTTACGGTGAAGCTGTTTTTCAATATGTGTGTAATATCTTTCGATGTAGTCATGCAGGCAGTCAAACGGTTGTCTGGCCAGACGCACGCACTTCATAGTGACATTACACACGATATAACAGGTACCTATAATAAATGAAGCCCATAACAGAATTTCTTGTCAAGAAAAAAAAAAACTCCTGAATTCTTTTAAAGCTTTAATTTCACAACTACTTAAGTTGTGTTCTTTAACTGTGATGATCAATCATATCTTCATATCTTTCTCCATAGTTCAAATATATGATCTTTCATATGTTCACCTATAGAGTTTCTTGTCAGATACGAAAGTGTTTTTTTTTTTTCGGAACATGTCAGCTCCAGCAGTCGGCAGCAAGAGGTTTATTTGAAAAAATGCATGTGTATCTGCAGTTGCTGGGGTCTTTCTCGCTCTCGTTAATGTCAGTACTGTGAAATGACTTAACAGACTCAAATTGTTAGCTTAATTAAGAAAACTATTAAATCAGCCCCACAAACCAACCGATAGCCATACCGGCAATAAAGGCAACATGGTACTGCTTCAGCTAACGTGAATATCGATCATATTTCTTTGCGTTTACGGCAAACAACTGGGTATCAAGGAAAAATGCCAAATTTTCGCAAGCATTCTTGAAGATAGTTGTGCGCGCTTGTCACGGAGACATTTGTAGTTATCCCGTCTTAGATTAGCCGGGATAAACTGCCAAATAGAGTAATACCAACACTAATGTGGTCATGATCCCTGCAAAAAGTTGAAATTTGTATTGTTCTCGGCTTTCCGTGCCTCGCGTTAGATGCTACCTGTGAACAACATGTGCGTGTTTGCGTTTGAATTACAGAAAAATACCTAGGACCCACCTACCTAGCAAATAAAAATCACAATGAAGCCAAAAAAAATAATTGACCTCATTTCAGAGCACGGTGAATTGAATCGACATCCAATCAGCGTGTCTCATTCAAGTGACAGGAAAATAACCAGTCAACCTCTTCGTGGATACACTGAACACTGGCACATTCGTTGCATGATCGAGCTGTACTCCTGGGCTCAGGACTAGCTGTTCTTGGAAGTAAAATGCCGGCCAAGTGCTGCAAATGTAAATTTGGTGACTTTCCCTAGGCCCTGATCGCTAAGACCCTGAAAATTACAGCAATCGCAGAAAACGTGTCAAGGTCATTCAGTAATTTCGGTCTATGGACCGATTTAGAATCGATGTAATCTTTCAGCAAATATTTAAATAAAAACCTAGTTTGTTTCCGCCGTACATGAAATGTCCACAAATGTCATTTAACATCCTCTAAACTAAATGAGCCACGCTGGTCATGTATGTCACGTCCTGCTTCCGGCAAAAGCAAAATCGCCGTTCTGTATATTGTATGTCCTCTGCATGCATACAAATCAGAAAGAAAAGGGTCAACTAGGGTGCGTCTCAGTACCTTAGTAATTTGGGTTGAAAGGGTCAGTTTGTCTGTTGTTCGATGGTTTAAATTGGTAACAGTAATTAATATTCGAAAACCTCTGTACTTCTCGGGGCGCGAGAAACCAGTGCCTCTAGGCCGCTCTAGCTCATACATCGCAGGTCAGAACTTTGAACCCGCGTTGGTCAACGCAACGAAAGGAAACTTTACATCATTCCACACACACACACACCCTTTTTTTGTTTGGGTTTATTTCTTGAGTATGCTAGCATGGGAGCAGGCTCTTCGCGTGGCAAGAATAGGTGGCAAGAATATGCTGATATGCCACACTTGGTTGACCAAATTCAAACCTGTGCTCTAACTGTTTCAAATTAGTTCCACGACAGGATTCGCTGCATGATTTCCTATCCTTTTCTTTCATTCCATTCTAGAAACAAAAAGAGACGAAAAACACTACTAAGAACTTGACTAAGCGAAATTCGAAGAAGTATCTGTTGACAAAGTTTTTAAAAAAGACACAAAATTAAGAACTAAAGTGCATGCAAATGTGGAATTGCGGCTTGAGCGTCAGGGCACTGTAGCCGGCGGTCACTTAGCCCACTTGCACGAATGAAAAGAGTCAATTGCCCTCGCAATTGCCAACCGAGTAAGCTCGATCCTTTGGCGATAAGCAAGTTTTGCATACCAGTGCTAAACAGACGAGATAATAAGGTAAACTTTACGTCAACTAGCATGCTTTCTTTTCAATTAAAATCCCAGGTGAATACCTCAAGTCGAAAAACAAAAAGTTCAATTCAAGCATGACCCGTTGACGTCATTAAGGCTTCTTGGGAATTGTTTTTCTTAGTGATATGTCTTAAAGTGCTTCGAACTTTACCATCCTGCTGTTGACAACCAAACGGGTTGTTCAAACTACCACCTTTTACTTCAACCAAGCGTCTTTGTTACTGGTAAGTGATCTACTCAAGCCAATATTTGAGGTTATCTATTGGTGACGGGGCGCTTAGAATTTGATTTAAGGCAGCACTAGCTGTGTTTGGCCCAGCTACTGGAGGGCAGACGATCCGACGGTCCGATCTAGACACATGCTTGTTTCATATTAGTTTAAAATAATGCTCACTTAAATTTTCGCATACATTTTACTCGGCTTAAATGTCATCTTCTATTTGGTCTTCCTAGTTGATGGGAGGAACAAAGAGAGAGAATTCTGTCATTAGAGTCAAATTTATAAGCGGCATAATTATTTTTGGGCGGTCAACATAGTTTGTTATAAGACTCATCGATCGAGTATCTTTTGGAATTTGGCTTCTCTCAGTTTCTTCACTGTTACTAATGGCCGTAATGAATACGACGGTGAACATCGAGTTCGGTTGACGCAGCGCAAGCCTCATCTCTAATCTTTGAAACTTTGTTATGAGCTGACCAAAATAAGGCCAATTCCACTGTGTAATTCAACGACGTATAAACCTCATGTCACAGTCGTAGTTTACATCTTTACGTGTTCAAGAGTGCAGAGAGTCTTTCCATTTCACTGCGACGTGCAGAGCTGGTTATCGCCAGTTCCGCTCCATATAACTCAGTATTGACTTTGTGGCAGCTAGCAATTGCAATGCATAACCTTTATTCTCACTTCCTTAACAAAAAGTTACAATACGAATTAAAACTACTTTGCGACTTGTTCTAAAACGGCGTCGCTTTGTGTGTAATGGCTGCAGGAAGAATAAGTAATATATGGGCAATTCTTGCGCTGACTTATGCACAGTGCTTTTCATTAGTTATTGTTGCGCCGCAAAGCTTTGTTTACGACAAAAAATCGCATTCATAGGATTTGGAGCAACACTTTATTTACTTTCTGTTCGATTGCGCTGTTTGGTATCCAAAAGTTTGTCATGCTAGATAATAGCTCAATCCGCGCCGTGTAATTAATAACCTAAGTCTGTTGTTGTTGTGTCCAATGAAATGAAAGTCAAATAATCAAGTTGACAAGCCTGCGACAGTTACATTGTGTGATGCCTGTTGCCATGCGCACTTCGATCAATCAGCAATTTGATAACTTAGTGACTGTCTGCGAAAAAAAGGGATGCTAAAAATGGCCCTAGAAAAGTATCCAGCTACTTTGATATAGGCGCTTGGCACTTCAATCCACGGATTTTTATCGGAAGCGAGCTGACGTTTACACCTATTTATGTCATATGCTTGAGCCAATTGTTCCCAGCGCTAGAGGCGCCGAGGATATCCGGTAACATAACAGAGAAGCGAACTGTCCGTCGTGTGTACATTCCGCAGGAGACTCAAATGTTCATCTTAATGTGTGGCTCCTATTTCAATTGTGACCCTGCTGAGGACAGCAATGTTTGTTTCATAGAGCTTAGAATGATTATGCTCGCTATAAGATGAACGCTGAAGAATTCTTTAAAGGTCTTGCTGAGAAAGACCAACTTGCAGGTAGTGTTTACCAGTCTTGACAGATCAGTGATATTTTTCCGTTTTTGCAACCCTGTTGATATATCTGCCTCGTGCGTGCACGCTGGCTTTCTTAATTCGCAAGCGCCATTGGACGTTCATTTACTTTTTTTTATATAACTATATATTTCTGTTGTGAAAAGTGTATAATCTTAGGTAAGTCTTTAGCAGTTTAAGTCCATTCATTGAAGGAGTTCTATAATTAAGTTGCTCAGCTTAGAAAATCAATTATAACTTCAGCGGGACTTTTTCACTTCGCAGTGATCAACATTGCTTTGCCTGGATTAGATGTATTTCTAGAGGAAATTTTAGCCCAGGAAAATCTGAGTGAAAAGGGAGAAAAATTACGGCTTGATTTGTGGCCATTCTCGACAACCTCGGATCGAAATCACGCGTCCAAGAAATACACACTTCAACGAATAACAACAACG
>JAHPZR010015867.1:5000-10847 GCA_019787425.1 Platygyra sinensis | reverse complement strand
AGAGAATTCTCGACAGTTATGCAAACCCTCGACTTCGTCTGCGGGTTTGCATAACTGTCTCGAATTCTCCCAACCCCTCTCGTGTTTATATCAGGCTATGCAAACACGGAAAAACGTTTTCTATTGCCTTAAATATAGCCTACATATGGGAGTACCGGGGCCCCCATCCCATCCCCTATAATGTTGCACACGTGTACACGCTAATTCTCTGGAGTTTCAACATTCTATTGGGAGGAAAGCAACCCATTTGAAACGGATAACAGTGCTTTTTTAAAACTCCATTATAAAAACACAGAAAATTAATGCAATTATACAAGTGTCCCAAGGAATTTTTGTCCACCATTGTAGCAATTACTTTGGAATAGCCGAGCTGATTACACAAAATTAATGTAGAAAAACATGCACATTTTGTTTTTAAATTGATGGTTGATTCAAGTTTTTTTTTAAATTAACTTTTCAGAAGGTGGTCCCAATGCCACAACCATATATTTTCATAGACTGCAATACAACTGTTATTCTCTTCTAAACGATTCGTAACCCTTGAGACTCTTAAAAAAAACTCTTATAACATTCTGGTACTTACATATGTACATCACCAGCGAAGATAACATTTTTTCCACTGTATAAAAACTTACGGTAATTTGGCATACAATGCAGTAGTCTCTTGAACCAATTGACACAAAAAACCATATACTTAAAGTAAGTCCACTAGTGTAAATATCAAGCCTCTTGCCAGCTGTAATCTATACCTATGGGACTGTGGAGAATTCATACAGCCCGGTTCAGGGCAATTTGGGTACAAACCAAACTTTCCAAAGTTGGATAACCTTATTTCACATTCAAGGTCTGGTTTCGTATAAAGCTTCAAACTTATAGCTTCATAAAATTATACGGTAAGCCTTTTATTTCGTTTCGTTGTATGTTTGAACGGTAAATAATAAAGGGACATGAGGATTAAGTGACGGCAGGTTATCAACCTTAGCATTGATATAACATTCTGTATGCCTGTTAGTTCTGTTCATGCTATGGTAAATATGGTAAATGAATATTAAATGAAGATGAAGTACTAGCTCCAGCACTGTGATGCATTAGCGAAGATCGTTTGAATGAGCTAGCTAATTAAATTATTTAGTCGAACACAACAATGAGGTCATTCTGGCTAAAAGCTGCCGGCTTGCTTACAAGGAACACCAAAAACTCACCCAGGTCGATAGCATCCATTGGCATTGCATACCATCCACGATCTAGGTTTCGTCAACTGACCAACTGAAGTCTTTGCCCTCAATCTAAACGCGATTCCCACTGGAGAAATACCTTCGCTCTCCATATTTCAAAACACTTTTGCTGATTACGAAGTCGGCGTGAAGTGCCGGGAGGACTGGGGCCCTCTCAGGTGACAAACACCGGGAAAAGTAACGCAATGCTTTCCAGCCGTGACGTTCTCTCATACAGTAAAAACCCGCATAAACTTCAGAAAACTTAGAACAAGTGGATTAAGAACACTCAGGCTGAAATTTGGTCAAAAAAGTACCATATACATAAGAACACATTTGCCTGAAAGGTGAAAATTGTTCTTATATATAAAAATAGTTGGATTGGCTGCAGGTTAGATTAGAAAAACCTACTAGAGTTCACTACTAAGTAGTTGAAGACCCATTGCACACATCAGTGGAGTTTTACAGCAGGTATGGGAATTGCCAGGGTGCGTTGAGCAATTGTTTTTCAGTACTTGGCTAATTTATGCCCGGGGGGGGTACTCCCTTATTTGGGCTATACGGGGACGTGCCGCTGGATAGGGTATGGTTTTTTGGCCTCGCTGTCCTAAACAGGGTATACAATTCGACTTGCTTCTGTCCTAAACAGGGTATGGTATTACGAGCCCGAGAGACTTTAACCCAGTCTGCGAGCAGTCTCTTTCTTTTCTTGGCCTGCGATCCGGAGCCTGCGAGAAGTTGAAAGAGCGTACGATCGAGCGACAGAAAAGCGGCGCATTTTTTTTCCTGATTTGCGCAATATCAACTGAGTAAACCGACATATGGTAGGTCTAGTTTCTTTGTCTTGGATAACGCGATGAAAGAAAGATGTTACTGTGTCGTGCAGACATGAGGGATCCCGCTGGTGTATATATCGTGTAGGGATATTTTTCTCTGTAAAAGTTCCATTAGTGCTTTAATCAAAATAAAATTAACCTCAAAATAAGTTCCTCTTATTCATTATAAAAAAAAGTTGAAGAAACATTCCTCTTTTATTTGCTATTAAAAAGATCGCCCTTCTATAGATGCAATGACGACATTTTGACCCGCTAATTTAGAGCTTAATGCTTGACGGCTTTTTGTTTAGTTCAAGTGTAGAGACGCAACAACCGTGGTTTAGACGCGTCGAGCATGATTTCTTTAATTTGAATGACTTATTAAACAGTGTAAATTCCTGTAAAACCAGCGAGTGTGCATTTTGTCGCTTGTCCTAAACAGGGTCTTAAAATGGAGGTTGTTGTCCTACACAGGGTAGGGTTTTCAGCGTATTTTTGTCCTAAACAGGGTCAGGATTTCAACCTCGGCGGCACCCCTGTACCCAACATTGGTCAAGTACCCCCCCGGGGAATTTATGCAACTAAATGCCTGTTGCCTTCATCATTCACGTTCTTTATTTGCTGCAGACACAACATGCTGACACGAAATCCATAATTAATTAAAATGTTGTGCTTGCACATTGATTCATCTGTTGGGTGAGTCCTCTGCAGCTGAGTATATATTCTCATATCTAAAGAACATTTTCAGGCTGATTTTGCACGAGAAAATCCATATATAAGAACAAAATAAGCCTGAACCCCCAAAGACATGTTCTTTTATGCGGGTTATTCAAAAATAGAAGTGTGTGCACGTGGGCATCGTCAAATTCTCAAATCCAGAACTGAAGAGCCACTAAAGGTTTTACCCTCATCAGACATAAGAGGAGCTAGATATGTCTCTTTTATAACTTCCAGCTCAACAGCGTCCTTCGTTGGAATCCTGAGCGCATTTTCAATTTCGGAGATTATGGCGTACGTGACATAAAGCTAAGATCGCGTTTGTCGAGAAATATACACTCTAGTGATTTTTAGCCATTTTAGGAGTTAAGGTGTTACGAAAGGTTCCTGTGTTATGTCTTTTGGTTAGGTTGAGATAATCAGCTGACTAGATGGCGAAAGTAAGTTCCAGATTTTACATTGTTTTCCCGGCCGCCATATTGGAGGACAAAAATTTAAGTGATACGATTCAAAGTCTAGCCTGGTAACACAGCTGCCTCTCATTCGCTCCGCTACCACGGGCGAAACCCGACTGAAAAGACGTTTCGCACGTGGTAGCGGAAGCGAATGAGAGGCGGCTGTATTCGCAGCTATACAAAATGCCTCTGAGTCCTACAAGCTGCCCAAGCGTGTGATAGCAAATCAACGCAACAAAACGCTTAATAGAATTTTATGGGAATTTAACCTTAGGCCTAAATACGGCTAAAAGATAAAGCCTAAAGTACGGCTAAAATAAAGCTATGAACATTGAAAAACTTCCAGTCACCTCAACGAAGGGTCAGTGTCTGTGTCGTTGATGCAATCTGGGCGCAATAGCTTTATCAGGTGAGAAGCCAACCAAAGACATCACAAATTAAGCCCAGATTGCATAAGACACAAACACAACCCTATGTTGACGTGAGTGAATTTCTATTTGCCATTCACGGCTTTATTTGTAGTATATTTAGCCCGAATATTAATTTCTTATACAAATTCTATAAAGCGTTCGGTATGTGATAGTTGGCCAACAACACTTAAACACTGAATGACTCAACGGAGCTTGCACAGTGAGGTTGGGTTGCCTGTGTAAAGCAGTAATTTTAGATCAGCATGGTTCTTTGCTTTGTGATGGAGAATTCACGTTTGAATTTCCAACTCTTGCATTGCGTGACATTAACATGGTAACGAGAAGGCTGTCGACAGAGTCCTTGAATTATACGAAGTACAGACTGATAACGTTTTACTGGCAACATTAAAATGACAGTTGTTTCTGCTGAAACACCTCGGAATAGAAAAAAGGAGATGTTTCTCGGTCCTCACGCGTCAGGGCAGTTCATGCTCACAATCACGTGCTCGAGCCCCTAGTAAAAGTGGGTCTCAGTTGTACTTTTTTTCTTTTATTTTCATTGGCTGCTTTAAAAGTATAACTAGACGTGCAATTCTGATTACGAGCACTGCATAGCGTTTTATGTATAGTTTAAAACCATGTTTCATCCTTTCATCCTTTCACGTTAAATTTCTGTGTTTTGTCGAGAGGCAAGAAAAGTTCAGCTTGGAATTAAATTCATAAATTGTTGAATAAACTTGGCATTAGGGAGCCAGTAAGAAAGGAATGTTTTCGTCGCGTACATGGCAACGCTGTGAATATTAGAAATGTTGATTAAAAACAATTAAGCTATTTTTGAACGACTCGGTGAAAAACCTAACAGCTTTTCCTTCAAAAAGTATAAATTACTGTAGAAATTACAAATGAGGTAACCAAAACAAACTATCGAAAACCAGCACTCTTTGATTTTGTATCAATTCTTTTTTGAAATTGAAAGCAGTAGGTTAATTTACTTGTTGTCCCGTTTGGCCGCAGGGGCCGTTTCTTATAATCTTTTGTTCATTCTCATTAAAAATAACTTGAGTTATACCTGCATGCGCAGTAAATTAATAGACTGAATATGGTTGCACTATTAAGCCGACCGTGTCGAATGGAAAATCTTCATGATGACGCTGTTCTTAGTGGCGTCAATGTTTGTAGTCCTGGGAACTTTTCAAGCAAATTTGATCAACGGTGATCTCTCCTCTGAATTTACAAACTCTGCCGTCTTGTACGAAGCGCGACCGTAACGCTGTACTGGAGCGTTTTGACCTGGGGATTCCAAAAACAGTCACCTTTGCTGTGGAAGCTTTGACGACAGGATGGGTTTGGTTTTGGGATTTTTGAAGGTCGGGGACAAATGATTGGAGCGATATAGTCATTGGAGGCGTAACAGATGATGGAAACACTATTTCATGGTGGTGACATGTGCCTGATGATCACTTGCATTTCGAAATTAATGTTTTTTTTATTGGCAAGCGTTAATACCTTGCTTCAGATAAAGTAGACTTAAAATAGTTTAATTTCATTTACTAACAGATATAGAAGGCCTTCAATTTTCTTTAACCCAAAGAAAAACGAAACAACTTGACCCAAGACGATCGGGTTATATCACAAATCTATCGCCTGTGTATTGCGCCATTAGCTGTGTGTTAAAGCCAATCGGATGACTAGTTCAACTCGGCAAGCTCTGTAGATCAGAAGGACATTTTTAAAATTTCCGGATTAAATCTATGCTTAGATGATATGTCAACAGCCACACAGCTGACACATGGAACCTATGGCAGCTCAATAACTGTTAACCTTTCAGTTATAAAAGCACTTATAGATCTATAATTTCCAAATATTGTACATTTCCTCAACGCATACTACAAGTTGTAGATAATGCCGTGTTTTTGTCAAAATGTATTGTTATATTTCGAAAACGATCCACTCAGTCCGAGTATTTAGACGTTTTCTATTGTGGTCACGTGACATACCAAATATGGCTGGTTCGAACACTTAAGGCGGGGGTTCACCTGAATTTCAGTGAAATTTTGGTAAGTTTAAGAGAGGTTGAAAGGGAAAAAAAGGGTTTTGGAACTGGAGTGTATCTACCTATTTTTAACTTCAAACTCTAATTTTAAAACAACACCAAATCTTCCAAATTTCCTATTTCCATAAATTTTACTAATCCTTTAAGAAAAACTATATATCTCCAAATATACCTAAAATCACC
>JAHPZR010015864.1:10000-11505 GCA_019787425.1 Platygyra sinensis | reverse complement strand
ATCGCGAAGAATGCCTATTGTTCTCGGGACATTTACTTGCAGTTGGAAAGGTCTGTTATAACGCTTGTTATTATTCATAGCACCCAAAAGAAGCTTATTCATTGGTTGCTATGAACGCACGGCAATGCTCATTAGCCTGATGGAGGCGGCAAACTAAACAACGAAACCAGTGCGCTATTGTTACTCCCTTTGTTTCGTTTAGCACAAACCGCTTTTGTTTCTTACTTTGTTTGAATAGACAAGTTTTCTCTTTCGTTACGTCCTAAGAGAACCCAAGCACTAGCTAACATGGCGATCGATGTTCTGGTAGTCGATTTGATCCCGGCAAATCCAATCAAATTGTTCGGTAATCGAGCCCAAGCTAACACCAATCGTTCGGGTGCCTAACGGTCGATTATCGAGTTCAGTCGAATGTTTGATTATCAAACGATCAAGATCAATCACAGTAAATAAAATATTCGATTTTGCTCGATTACCGAACACAAACAAACACAAATAAACGATCGACCTTGGTTTTGTTAGTAGATTTTAGACATGCCCGACCTGCTGGAGTTCATATGTCTTACTTCACTTTTATACTTTTTAATTTACCTAATTTTACTTTACTTTAAGAAATTTCCAGTTCATTTCGAATTACAAGCGTATTTCGATCACCGGCGACTTTTGATCGCAAAGACTAATGATCTTAAAGATTGTATGAAGCTAATGTAGTCTAGATCAGTTGCGCTATTGTAACGTTTGGCGACTGCTCGATCTCTTCGGGATTGATCGTAATATTAATCCACGTCTCTGATCGGAATTGTTTTCTTTTTTTTCCATCGGTTATCGTTTCCATCCTTCGTTTAAATCTCCTTATGTTTTCGCCGATTGTCCGTCCAACCCGATCACGGGAAGATTCAGTCAGCCTGTAGCCGAGAGGCATGATGCTGGTTTGGAACAGTTCAAACACTTTTTGAGGCGGCCAATAGATTTCTCTCAATCTCCAAGCTGCTTCACCGTTCATTTGTAGTGTAAACACGGGATTGTTTTCTTCAATAAAGGGTGGTACTATATGAATAAGAAGTGGATGGATCGGGGGTTCTAAGAGCTCTGAAAAGAGCTCCCGATCACATTTATCTTCGCTTTGCTCGTTCATCGCGTTGACAGGTGTTGAATAAACCAGCAGCTGTACCAAGCTGCTGTTTTGAAATTCGCGGAAAATCATAAATTTTCCAAATGAATGATTTTCTTGAATAGGCTTTTGTTTCGTACTGGCAACCATTGTTATTCAGTCATGGGCTGAAAACAATGGCATCACCGCCATTTTCGAACGGAACTCCGACTTAAAATTTTAGAACTGGAAGGGATAGTGATTATCCTTCACCAATTTTCAAAATCAAAACGGATTCTGTTTCAGGAAAGATCCATCTTCCATTTCCCGCTCTTGGGTTTTTGGAAGCTAGTTTGAGTTTTCAGAAAATCGCTCTGGAATTTGGCTTCCATACAAAAAATACCCGTTTTTTTGT